>JAOEHY010028757.1:4116-52377 GCA_025447955.1 Psilopsiagon aurifrons | reverse complement strand
CAGCTTCTCTGGGCACCCTGTGCCAGCGCTCAGCACCCTCCCAGGGAAGAGCTTCTGCCCAAGAGCTCATCTCAGTCCCCCCTCTGCCAAGTTAAAGCCATTCCCCTTGGCCTGGCCCTGCAGGCCCTTGGCCAAAGCCCCTCTCCAGGTTTCCTGCAGCCCCTTTAGGCACTGGAGCTGCTCTGAGGTGCAGCAGAGGGGCAGAAGCCCCTCCCTTGACCTGCTGGCCACTGGTGTCCTATTGCTCCTGATGTGCCCAGCGAATTCCCAACAGCAGCAGCTCCTCCCGGCCAAGGCCACGTGAACGCGCAGCCTCAGCACGGGCAGAATGCTGCTCCAAGTCAGCCACTGAAAACCAGCAGCAACAGAAACATCACTTCAGCGAAGGGGCCAAGGGCCGGGAGTCAACTGCTCCATCTGCCCCCTTCCTCCCCCTCCGCTCGGCTGCAGAGCCCCATTCACACTGATCACCAAGAGGCTGTGCCCTGGCAGCACAGGTCTTATTGCAGCCCTTACGTGGATGTAGAACCCACTGATGAGACATTCCAGTGGGGGCTGAGGAAGCTGCTACACAACCACTGTGAACAGTGTAGAACCCCCCCCACACACACTCTGCTGTCTGTAAGGCTGCGTTGCTTGTGCTCCCTGGAGCACAGTGCTAATCAGAGGACCCAGGCTCCTACCCGTGCTAAGAGCCAGCAGCAAAAGGGAGCCTGCGTGCCTCAGAGTCCCCCAGCAGTGTGCTATTGCGCAGTTCCAGTTCCAAGGAGACAAAGGGAATGCTCCAGCGGGAGCACTGGGTGCCTGCACTGTTTGTGTGGCAGCAGTGAGACACCAGCACAACCCCATCACAAGCCAACAGCCAAGAGGGCAGAGCCAAGCACCTCTCTTGCTACAGCAAAGGGATACAGAGCTGTGCCCTCCCTTTATCCTCCATCACGCTGATCCAAAGAAGATGGGATCAATCCACGGCTGCCACCTCTGCAGCTGAAGAGAAGCTGTTCTTGCCAAAAGCAGAGGTATCACAAGACAAGTCGAAGCCAGCGGGGAAGTCTGTTTGCATGTGGTTTGGATCAGACGTGCCAGTTGCCACACACCAGAACCAGCCCTCTGGCCTCCTGGCAAGGAATGAAGGCCATGCACAGCTCCCTGCTCCAGGTGCTTTGTGTACAGTTTCCCTGCTCCCTCCCCAAAAGCAGGGCAGGGCAGGCAGGGAGGGAGTTAAACCAGGCTAAAGTCAGCCTTGAAACTGCTGTGTTAGCTGGGTACACAAAGGTGCTGCAGCCCCCAGCTCAGGCTGTCCCAGCGACATGGCCTGCTGAATATATCTTTTTTATCAGCTAAAATCCCATTTTTGAGCAGTGGAATTCGAGCTGTAGCTGAGAAAAGGGCAGGAACAAAAAGCCACATGGAAGGGCAAGGGAAGCATCAGGCCCTGTGCAGCCACACTTCGCAAGGGCCACACTGGATTAAAGGTTCATTGTGCAGCTCCAGGCACACTCCCTGCTCCCAGCAGTTAAGAGCAAGCACCACGAGCTCCAGTTTAGAAACTCATGAGTATTTGTGGCTTCCTCTTCAATGCCCCATTGCCCACACAGGCGAAGTCACTTGTACCTCCAGTACATGTGACTGCATCTGCCTCTTCCTCTCCTGCTGCTCAGAGGAACTGAACCCTCCTGCAGCCCCATCCCATGCTGCTCGGACAGTCCATGGCCCCCAAAAGCTCCCTGATGTAACCAGAACATCCTGAGTGACTGGGGTCACTTTTGTACTCCAAAACGGGCAATGTGGGCAAAACCAGGCTGAAAGGGCTCAAGAACAGACACAACTGATGTGCTTTAGTGGTGGACTTGATCCTGAAGGTCTTTTCCAGCATAGTCGAGTCTATGATTGAGAGCAGAAGAGACCTACAGTGACAACTGTGTGATGGCAGAACACCATCTAAAGCTATTGCTGCATGAACAGCAACAACTGCTGCTGCTTTCAGGAAGCCCTCTGCCACTGAGCAGTCCAGCCTGGCTTCGGGAGCACTGGGAAGGGCAGGGTGCTGCTGGGCGCAGAGGCCAGGGTGGAGTGTCCTGTTTACAGTCCCTGTGCTATTATCATCCCCTCGCACCGAGCTTGCAGAGCTGCCACCTGGCCACAAGCTCTGGAGTTGGTCCAGGTCAGCTCCACAGCTGAGAAGTGTCAGGTTGTGGAGCTGCTCCTTCCCACGTGGCAGTAAAGCTGCTGCAGATAACAGAGCCCCTATCTCCAGGAGCCATTTGGCTGCCTCCAAACGCTGCACGAAGCTTTTGTGCAGGCACAAGTTAGGCTGGTGCAAAGTAGGAAGCCTTCAGATGTGCAGTGTCCCTGGTCTGTCCCAACCACAGCAGCAGTGAGCTCAGAGATGCCTCAGTCTCTCTAGAGCCAATCTCTGCATCTAGAAAGAGAACACAGGGGTCTGCAGTAAGCTTAAAGCAGCTCCTGGGTCACTTCTCACTAAGGAATACTGACAGCTGGCAAAACTAAAGTTCCCCTTACTACTGGAGTTGTAAAATGTTCTTCCTTCCTTCCTTCCCTCTGCAGATTTCACCCTGGGGAAACCAAACCTTCAATATCAGAGACGCAGGGACACACTGTTCAGAGCCCGACAGTTCTGGAGTACCTCCCTGCAAAGGTCTATCTTCAAGTGAGGAAGCACAAAACCAACAGTCTATGTTTAAATAGCAGCAGCTTCCCAATTAATCATGGAGCAACGGGCTGAGGCTTCCCACAGACGGAAGCTTGCCCTGCGTTCTGCTATATCCAGGTGTCCCAAATGGGTTTGGATGCAGGGTTTGGGTTATTGGAGGTGGCAGGGAGAGCCATGCCAAGATGGAACCAAAGCAGCTCTGTCAGGAAGTAACTTGTGCAAGTGTCTGCCACCCCAGTGAACAGAGATGACTATTACATCAGTATTTCACATCAGTGTCAGCTTCCCCAGTCTAAAGCCTGCTCTTCTCGTGCTCTAACACATCTTACTCAGACGATGCTCCCAATTTTGGGTGCCGTGAGATAACATAAAGGCTTATGTTTAATTTCTTGTGATCACAGCAGGACCTTGTGCCAGAAACTTTACTTTTAGATAAAGTATCCACACCAAAGCAGGCAGCTGGATGGGTGTCAGTGTCCCCCACTGCACCCCAGCACCGCTCCCTGCACCTGCACATCCTCCCACACTCTGCCTGGGAGATCTCTATACAAAGCACTTTCTTTTTGCACAGCACACTCAGACACAGCTCACGTGGCACAAGAAACGTTGGCATCGCTGTGATGGTCACCAGGGCAGCAGCTCCACCAGTGGAAAGGAAATGAGCTTTCCTGCCAGGGCAGAGCACTAAAAGCACCCTACGTACATCTTCAGAACTGTTCTGCTTCCTGAGGGATGGCTCAAACCCACTGCTCGGGTGTGGAGCAGGTCTTGGCCACAGCATCCGAGCAGGCAGAGCAGGAGGTGAGGCTGAGCCGCAGCAAGAAATCCAACAGCTTCCCTTCTCCTCTCCTTGCCTTCAGACCTAACTGGAGCAGCCACGGGCAGGACTTGCAGAGGACAAGAAGAGGGAATCCCCCTTCACCTCACCCTGCAGGAGGGTACTGGGTCAGCAAACCTCTCTTCTGAGGCCCAAACCCACTTCAACCGGGCACTCCCAAGCAGCAGAAGTGGGAGTGAAACCAAGACCAGAACTGAAGCTGCACCATTAGAACTCATTTAAATCTCACTGCAGTTCCCCTGCAGTTGAGCAGTCCCAATCCTGACCAGAGCAAAGACTGTCAATCTTCACAGGGAAAGAAGTGCCTTTTCCCAGCATTGTGCCTCTCTCCACACTAAAAAGGAATGTGAAGATGGGGGAACCCATCCAGTGCAGTCAGCCCAGGCACTTCTTGGTGACACACGGAAGCATTGCTGCTGCTTCATTCCCGGGGAGGACCTTACCAATCACAGCATCTGAAAGCAAGGCAGGGTGAGGCAAGAAATAAATGCTTTTCCTCTGGGAATCCCAGAAAGCCCCCGGAAGAGATGAAGGGGCCATTTTCCTCGTTCTTAATGAAATTTTAAAGCCTGGTTTGAACACTGCAGGAATCTGTGGATGTGCTGGAAAACAGAGAAGCATTTAGCAGGAATTCATGGCATGGTCAGAGCTGACTACCAATTGAGAAACAAAGGCAAGATCAAGAAGTGGAAAGGTGCTGGGAGGGAAGGTCACAGAAGCTGGAGAGGAGAAGCAGCTCTTCTCCAAATAGGCAGCTACAGGCAGCACTTTGTCAGGGGAGGGGGCAAGGGGGAGATCACAAGCTTTAAGCAGCAATGAGGAGAGCAGGAGCCCGCAGAACGCGCTTACTCGAGGCATCAAAGGACACACAGGGCTCTGAGTCCACACCAACTGAGGGTCTGCACAAAGCCCCCACCCGAGGCAGGGACACCCCACCCGAGGCCAGGTGGCTCCAAGCTCCAGCTCCCTGCAAGGGACACATTCTACAGCTCTTCCCCTCTCCATATTTTAACCTCACGAACCCTTTGCTCTTCAAGCAGATTTACAACTGAAAGGAAACTCCCACCCCCGCCAGGATGGGATTTCACAGCTCTTTGCTGCTTTGACTCAACTGCACCACAGAAACAAAGCCCTCAGCACACTGGAATCCATTGCACCTTCCGGTGGAGAGGCAGAAGCTGTGGTTGAACCACGGTGTCTGCCCCTCCTGCCTCTTGCCCAAACCACACACACCCAGAGCCCAAACCGCCCCAGAAAGTACCTGCTCGTCCCAAGCACAGTCCTCTAAGAAACCTCATGAGAACCTTTCCCTGCTTCAGCACTTGACTGGCACAGAAAGGAGCCACTCACTGAGGGGCACAATCCAGGGGCGAAGAGGGTCCTGCAGCAGGATGAGGAGCTGGAATCTGCCCCCTGGGCTTTGCTGAACCAGCCCCAAGGGCTTCACAAGGGCCCTGGAGCACACAGGAAGCAATTCCAGGCTTTGTAATCACTCCCCCGGTTCCAGGCTGTGTTGAGTCCAGCTGGAGAGAGCTGCCCAAAGGCCACAGCATCTGCAGATAGTATTGAAGGGAATTAAGAGGGGACACCCGCAGTTCAAGCTGTCTTTTGAGGTTTCTGGATGCAGATGCTGTTGAAGAGCATTTCCCTTCAACACAGCCCCAAGCCTGAAGCTGAACACCCCAGTGATGGAAGAAAAGAGCTGAACCCCTCACATTTAACTTCGTGCTGTCAAAGTTTGGTTTTCAAATGAGAAAACAATCTGAAGAATTTCACCATCTTCAAGGCCTTAGGTCGAAGGGCACAGCTCCTAAAGTGAGCCTGATGCAAGACACTGCTTTGGTGGGACCTTCAAGCCCATCTCTCACCCACTGACAGGGGCTGGGAGTGCTTCTGGACTGGGTCGCATGCTGACATTGAAGCAAGAAGCAGGAGAAAGCAAGCAGATGGGCAGCAGCCTCTCAGGAGCAAGAGCCTGCTCTAGAAACAAGCAAACACTTGCTCAAAGATTAGAGCTTTGGGACTTGCTCACTCTGCTCCTGGAGCACACAGATGATTAAGGCTCTGCCAGGCTCATCCATGTCACCTCTACCAGAACTGTGAAACCCAAGCAGTGAATCTGGAGCTGTGGGTTGGGTTTTTCCCCCTTTTTTGTTAACCCTGCTGAAATCAGCTCCTGATAAGCATCTGGGCATCGGGATGACTGCAGAAGGCAGGGCTCTCACTCCAGGATTAGAAACCTTTGATTCTCAAGGCCTTGGAAAGCTTCCAGTAGAGATAAAACAAAGTCAAATGAAAACTGAATAAGACATCGTTGGTATTTCTACAGTTACAAAGGTGGGAAACAAGGAAAAAGAAAGTTTCCGGCCCTTCATACACGCACAGCCACATGAATCACATTAACACTGGATGACAAGCTCTCATCCCAGACTGACCGTGCTTTCTGGCTGGCCGCAGCAAAGCCATCTGCCTGGAGCCAGCACCCATGAGAAGCTCCTGAAACAACTTCTCTGCAAGAGAAGTATCACATGTGATAGACCTTCTACTCACCTTCCTGCTGCCTCTTCTAACTGGAGAGCAGTACACCAACGCCGACAGTAGTTCAGTGTTACAGCTAGCCTAAAGAGTGCACGCACAACAGCATTATGAGCTGCACAGCGCAGCCTCGGGCTCAAGCATGGCAGGAGCTGTGAAAACTCCGTTATTCCCGTTCCTGAATGTTGCCAGCCTGAAAGAAGGAGAAACTGAGGCAGAGGGAGGAGCAGCAGCTTGCCCAGGGTCATGCAGCAGGTCTCAGGCAAGCACGGAAACCATTCTCTCCCGTTATTTACCAACCACACAACCTCCTTTGAGATTGCCCTCATTTCCTGGAGAGCCAAGCCCACATCATCAGCTGGTTTCAATGGCAGCACCACAGGTTTCATTTTTAATGCAAAAAAGCCCGTTTAATACGAATTCCAAGAGGGAATTTATTGGTCTTTCTTGGAGATCTTTCTTGCCCAAATGGGGATCCCACTAACCCAGGACTCCCACCTTCAGCTGCAGGAGCCACGAGAGAAGTGCTAAGATCAGCTCAGTGCAGCCACTTACCCGGGATGTCACCATCCAAGGTTTGCACAAAGAGGACTCATTGCACTGTGGTGCTCAACATCATTCCTCTGCCAGGGCTAAGCCAAGCACTGGGGGTTGGTTTCCCAGTAAGCAGTCCGGCAGTGCAGGGCTCACCACATCTGGAACAGAACCACTTCTCTGCACAAGCGGGTTCCTTCAGTTCTCCACTCACCCCAACATGGGGAAACCTCTGCTCTGGTCCATGCAGCTGCATTGGGCAACCCCAGCTGAAAGAAAGGGTCACAAAGTGCTCAAGGCCAGGTTGGACGGGGCTTGGAACAAGCTGCTGTAGTGGAGGAGCTTTAGGGTCCCTTCCAACACGAACTAACCCAGTATCCTATGAAACAAAACCCCACCCAGGGTAAATGAGTTGGGTGTTTCCTGGTTCCTCTGGAGCATTCTGCCACGCCAGGGACACCTCCAACTGGCTGCAAACAGCACAAGCACTGCTATTACCCCACAAAGCTCATCCCAGCACCGAGAACATGGAATCTCAGCAGTGTTAGAGTAGCTATAGGGCTCCAGCTACCCCAAGAGCTGCCTCCAGCCACCTAACCTGGCAAAACAATGGATGCAACAGGGATGGGCCTGGCCTGCACCTGAAGAGGCTCAAACACAAACACAAACCTGCTTCACCACCTAAAGCTGTATCGCTAAAGAGAGAAGGAACGAAAAGAACCCCAAACGCCGACCCCAGTGACACCCATCACTACAAGTCCTGACAGCCTGGATCACTAAACAGCAAGTTAAGTTCTCAAAGTATTCTTAGGCCTCCTTCCTGGCATCCCCCAGCTCTTCCTTGGAACAGAAGCCCTTTGAGAGCCTCAGCAGCTGCTCCTCATCTCAATGGGATCCTCTATGATCACAGCAGCTGCAGGATCAGAACCAGCTCACCCTGCACCTCTTCTTCCAAAAGCCCACTCCAGCAGCACAGAGCTCCAGAGCAATCCAGAAAGTCAGCAGAGTCAAGTGAGGAAAGAGGTGCTAAAGCAATAGATTTCCATGCTGGGCTCCCAAAAGGTAGGAGGAAAAGTGTTCGATGATGACTCACCAGGATACCAGGTTTTGGTTAAACACTGCCAGTTTACTGCTCCAGCTCCCACACAGGCACAGGCAGCAAAGTGGAGCTTAGAGAGAGCAAGGAGGCAATGGAAATGTGAACACTTCCAAAACTCTGGATGAAATGACTGCAATTGAGAGGAAAAATCCAAGCTCCTTGAGCCTGAACAGGAGGCACAGAGCCAGGAAGAAATGAAGAGCAGCAATTCTGGCTCGTGACAGCAGAGCTCCAACTGCTCTGCCCTCAGAAAGCTGCAGGTACACTGCAGGGCTCGAACACAACCAGGAGCCCGCAGGCTTTGAGATCTCTCTTTTCTTTACAACATCCGAAGCTACTGAGCAATCGCTCCACTAAGTGCAGCTTCACCTCCAGCTCAGCGCAGCGCTGAAGGAAGAAGGCACCAGCATTCCAAAAAATGTATTTCATTAACTTATTTCAAATGGAAACAGAACCAAATGCTTTTTAATAACTCCTCTGATCAATACAAACCCTGTCAGCGGCAGGAATGACTCCAAGTCCCAAGTAGGGAAACACGGGACACTTCAGGGCCATTAATTCTCATTGTAGGATGAGCTCCGGCCTCTGCAAAGCACATTTAAGCTGCTCTAAGCAGGAGAGGAGCGCTCTGAGTGCCACAAAGATCAGCTGGCCAAAGCTGGACTGACTGTCCCCTTGGGCCCCACTGCTTAATCTTACATTTACCCCCACCCCTCCCCCGAACAGTGTTTAATTGTCATTTGAATACTTCTGGAGATAACAAACATCCAAGCACGAACCCAACCTCCATCGCACCGACAGCCAAAGTCACACACACAAAGAAAAGGCAAAGACCATGATTTGGTCACCCAAAAAGTTGCACTTCAGTGGGCATTCCTGCAGCGGTCAGAGAACTCTCAGTAGCTCAATTGGGGACTCACTACCACCAGCACAGAACCAACTGTTGTTCTTTATCAAGCCGGATCAGCCGCATCACACACAGGACCTGGGTGCTTTTCTAAGGGGGGGAACCACCTCCAAGCAGGCAACTCGCGGTCGCCTGCAAGCAACGACATGTCCCGCCCGCGGGGACTCCCTTCGCTCACCGGCGCTGGCGTCGAACCCCCCGCTCCGGTGTGTGCCCCCGCTCCCTGTTCCCCTTGCTGTCCTTCACTTCCACCCGTACAGCAACAACCCAGCGCACACGGAACTGATGGCATCGTGTCCCGCGCTGCCGGGACCGAGCCGGTTCATGCTCGGCCTCCTCCCGGCACACCCCGCCCGAGATTCGCACCAGGAGCGGCCGCGCCGCGAACCGCCTCCCGGTGTTGCTCCGGATCCCGGCCCCGGGCCCCGCCGTTACCTGCCCGGCCCCCGTCGCCGCGGAGCTGCTGCAGCTGGAAGGGGACCGTGGCCCGGAGTGGCTGCAGCGCCCCGGCCCCACTGCGGTACCCGCCCGCTCCCGCCCCGGCCATGCCCGCCCGGGGCCGCTCTGAGCACCCGCGGCGCCGCCGCCGCTTATCAGCACCCTGAGATGGGAGGGGCCAGCCGGGAGAGCCCGACGGTCATTGGCTGCCCGCAGCCACACGCCCCGCCCTCCTCCGGGGGAGCCAATGAGAGCGCTCTGCCAGCCCCGCCCCCGCACGCGCTGGCAGGGTAGCCAATCACAAACGCGTCCAAGCCTACAGAGGAGTGGCCCTTCACGCCAGAGCCAATCAAAGAGGGAGCAGCGCTCCGGCTGCTCCCACCCCGCAGCGGCCGCAGAGCCAATCGCAGCAGCGGATTGTCCGGTACCGCCCACCCCGCTGCGGATGAGCCAATCACAAGGCGGCGCCGGCGGCCCCGGCCCGGCCCTCGGCAACCGGGGGAGCGAACCGGGAGGGACGCGGAGCGGAGGGAGCTGAGACCCGCGCGCGATCGTAGCGCTGCCCCCACCCCGCTGCCTGGAAGGGGCCGAGGGCTTTCCCCACCCCGAGCCCAGCGAACACCGCGCTGCCTCCAAACCACAAGAACCCGCGTGGAAAGCCCTCACGGAGGTTTTGGTGCTGAGCTCCCAGTGGTGCGTCCCCCGCAGACACCCCAAATCCAGCAGTATCCCGCTGCAGCCCCTCCCAGGGTACACGCTGAGGGTAAAGAAACAACTGGGAAAAGAACAGAAACCAGGATGGGGAGGGTGCGCTTCCGGCGCTGGGGCAGATGCAGGCACAGGGGGCGGGCAGAGCTGGACAGGGGAAGACACAGCTCCTCTGGGCACCCTGTGGCAGCGCCTCAGCACCCTCCCAGGGAAGGGCTTCTGCCCAAGAGCTCATCTCAGTCTCCCCTCTGGCAGTTAAAGCCATTCCCCTGTCCTGTCCCTCCATCCCTTGTCCAGAGCCCCTCTCCAGGTTTCCCTTCAGGCACTGGAGCTGCTCTGAGGTCTCCCCTTCAGGAGCATTCTCTTCTCCAGGCTGAACAACTCAAAGGTCACTGGGTTTCACCCTTTCCACTCCCATATCCACACTTCACTTACAAGCAGATTCTATCTGCTGTGGGTTCAGGTCTACATTCTGCATCCAGACGGACGCAGCTAGGCAGGCTGAAGGGAGCATCTGCTCAAGTGCGAAGGGTGAGGCTGATCTCTCTAACCCAGGAGCCTGGGAAGCTGTGGCATGGCTTGATAACAAGAGGGGGAAAGGCATGAGGTAGCAAAGCAGCCCGGGCTTCGTGCCAAGCTGTCTGGAGAGGAGAGGTGGTGGCAGCAGCAGACAGCTGGGCTATCACTGCAGAGCAGCATTCCCCATCACCTTCCAGTACCCTCAGCTCATGAGGCTGCTTCTATTTGCATGGCATCAGGGAACAGAGGGGAAGAGGACAGCGCTACCTCCTTGCTTCTAGAAATACCCTGGGGGGGAAGAGGAGGTGCAGAGTGCAACGCTGCAGTTACTGAAGGAAAGGACAGGAGGTACCTCCTGCCAGAGCAAAGAGACCACAGAAACCACAGCTTTGGTTATGAGAGCTCAGTAAACAAATAAGATGCCACCCATGGAACCAATCATCGTTATCTCTTCCAGCAAGGAGAGGTATGAGATCTCTGATAAGGTGGAAACCCAGTCACACAAGGAGGCACAATGATCCCTGCTCAGGACTGTGCTAAGCTCGGGGAACATTCCAGAACAGCAGTAGTGACAGGGGGCTCTAATGAGAGCATTCCTCAGAGCACAGATCAAGTATTGCTCTGGTCATTTAACCTTACAACCTAAAATTCCTCAATCAGAGGGTCCTCGAGTGTCTCCTCTCCTCAAAGTTCTTCCCATCCCAGCTCCCACTGCAGCAAAGGTAAAACCATACCCCAATGGTCTCCGAAACCTTCCTGCCACCCAGATACAGACATTTCTTCACAGCAACACCACTCCTCCTGAAAGTGTTTCCTTCCCGAGGTCCACAGCAGTTATTTGAGGAACCCTTCAGAGTCCTTCCAACCTAGAAATTCAAATTCACCTTTCAGTTTCTCTGCTTTTTTAAGGCTCTGCAACTGGAACCCAATACCCACAGCGGGGACAACATAAAACTCCTCCTCTATGCTGCTCTGGGCTAGCATAAAGGAGGTCACAGAGCTGTGCCTGTTCTCATCACACCTTATGCTACAAACACAGCAAAGCAATACTGGAACCAAGTGGTTCATCACAACCTAAGCACCACTCCCCCTCAAGCCCAAGGTTTGCTTTCACCAAATGCTTCTCTCAAGGTCTAAACCCACACATTTTGCTGTAGAATGTAGGAAGAGGCAGGAAAGCACCAACTGCCACCTCTCAAATGGGCTACAGCCATTCCAGCTCAGCTGAGTTGCACATTAGCAGCCAGCCAAGTTTATTCGCAACAAGAAAAGCCTTTCTGTAACCTTCCCCACAGCCACACACCACAGAGTAAGTGAGAGAAAACTGAAGTCCTCCAGGCTCCACTCTGGCCTACACACTGCAGTCATCTCCCTGTAGTTCAGGCTCCCAGTGACGTGCTGCATAGTAGCACAAGTAACACCATTTTCTACAACTGCTCAAGGGCTGCACATGAAGGATCCAACTGCTCCTCATCCTCTGCCTGCTCCTTTCCTTTGCTTCTGCCACGGCAGTTTCTCCTGGCACAGGAGAGCAGAGCTACCACACACCAGCAAACTGTTCTCAGAGCCCCAGGAAGCATAGCAAACAATAAGTAACCACCACAGAGCTTCCCAATGATCCAATCCATCTCATGGCTCTGGACTGACCTATTTGGCACACTCCTGAAAGTCACCTTCTAATGCTCCAACGCTGCCCCCTCCCTCAGTGTTTACAGGAGAGTGTGTTTGTGTAGCTGGCCTCCCCTTCCCATTGCACACCTCTGAGTAGACCTTGCTATGCACTGCAGAACTGCTGCCCCCCGTTCTTCAGCCCTATGTCAGTGTCACTTTAGGAAGTGATAGGCAAACAGGACACGTGTGGGGCTGACCAGTTGCTACTGCAGTCCTGTCATTCTGGTCCAGTGCTCAAGTCCCAGATGAGATTATATCTGGTAGGAGGGAGAGAGAGCTTAGATTTAAAGTCCTGATCAGCTGAGCATGAACATGGAAGATCAAAGGGTCATTCAGCACACAAGCTAAGCTTTCCCTCATTGTCCTTGAGCAAAATTCCTCTCACTCTGAACTGTGGAGCAAAATGCCTGTCTGCCTCCCACTCTGTCCCCCAGAGAGATGGCTGCGTTTCACTGCTGGGCAGTTTCTGCACTCCAATGTTTTGAGATAGAAAAGCTCTAAAGAGCAGCAAGATAAATAAAACTGCAGTTTATTAAAAGAGACTAACAGATTATTCACCAGACCAGCCAAGCTATTTCACAGTCTGGTCATGCTTGCAGTGAAAACAGTGGGAGTTTTGGGAACAGAGCATAAGCCCTGCTAGGAGTAAGGAGACATTATGAAATATATCATTTTCACTAAGGCATGGCAAGGCAGAAGCTTCTCCTAATAGTAAGAATCATCAATACACCATCAGGAAAGAGCGCACTTAAAAGTAATCACTGAAGCCCAGCACTGCCAACAGAACATGGAATGGAACACAAGGAGGGCTGGTCAGTCAAGCAGTACAGACCAGGCAAGGGACTCAAAACTACAGCTATACCAGACATGCCTCATACCTGCTGCCGCAACATCCTCCACTGCTGCTTGGGTTCCTTCTACCCACCCTGAGAGCCATCTGATCATCCCACTGCTGTGGCCCTGCAGCTTCTCCTGCTGGAAAAAAAGACACATGAGGGATGAAGTTTATGATCTTCTTTGGGATCCTTTCATCCCACACTTGCAGAAGTCTGGGTAGATCACCCTTCGTGCTGCTTTGTGCCAGGCTGGAACTGGCATCTGACTGCTCAAAGTGACACACAAAGGCTGTCTGCTGCAGGACACAACACATCTAAAGGGACACGAGAACTTGTGATTATGCTGGTAGAGCCTACTTATGCTAAGAGCTGATCTTGTTATTCCTCCCAAGCACACAGCTTCAGGAGTTAACCAACATCAGAGACTTCCTCAAATAACACGGGCTTCATGAGATGTGAGATGTTCTCCAGGAAGGGATGACAGCTTGCTCAGGAGAACGGCTGTCAAACCAGCTCGATGGTTTTAGGAAGGCAGTTTGCTCAGAGGAGTGTCAGCAATTAGAGCTCCGGTTCAGCCATCAGCCTGGCAGCTCAGTGCTGCCTTCCTACTTCCTGAAACCACTCTTTCATTAGTGGAGTAAGCAAAGGCAAGTTCTGTCCTTACTACACACACGTAACCTCTTCTTCATATCTCCAAAGGTCTTACTACAGTCAAGATATTCAAGTCAGCTGGAAACAGCTACAAAGTCTGAGGCTCACAGTCAGCCTTACGAAACAGAACTGCCCACAGGATGGGCGCAGAGATGCCAAACGGGATGAAGTTTCACCTTCACTTCCCACATCAGTGTCATCTTTGGTGCCAAATGCTCCTTACACATGTGAAAGTCCGTGTCATTGGGCTGAACAACATGAACAGAGTTTTCCTTTAAGGAAGCATGCAGCAGACTTGATTGATTAGGAAGTAAGGCATTAACAGCACTGCCAGGCAGCTGGAGAGCACTGCCTAGACTGGAAGGAATGTATTAAAGGAGCAGATCCAAAATCCAAAAGCAGACAAGCGAAGCCAAAAAAATTACCCATTTTGGCAGACACAGGATGAGGATGGCATAAAAATATCTGGCATGTTAATAGGCTTTAGTCCTGCCAGGGCAAAATGGGGTTTTATTGCAGCTATTTAGTAATTAGATTATCCTTTGAGACCCAGGGGAGACAGGGAACCAGGAAGTGCAGCTATATTCAACTGTAACTAAGTGAGAAACTTCTGCTTTCAGCAGAACTCAAGTTAGGTCCTTTTTCCATTACAGTTCAAAAGAAGAGAAAGATTTAGGCCAAACAGGACTGACCCTGCTCCTGCTGCCAGCAAACACAACTTTGCTCGGATGTCTGCATGCCAGAGCCCCAGGGAAAGAGTGAGTGCATGGATTCCCTTCAAGTTTACTAAAACACCCCAAACCATCTGCAGCCAGTTGTGTTCTCCAAGACCTTCACTGTGGTACATAGCCAGGATTCTCCACCCAGGGGGCTTTGGTCCTTACTTATAAAAGTCAGCATCAATTCAACTAAAAACCAGCTCTATGACAATCAACACACACACATCCAGCTGTTTGCTGAGCTCTCTGCAACCCAAACGCCTCCAAACTGGAGTCCTCCTGATGGGCACCAGCTGATGAAAGCTTTTTGTAATGCAAAAGTAAACAGTGCTTTGCCAATCTGCAAATAAATGCCATGGCTTCAGCACCATGAGGAAATGAATTCAACACCCCTGGTGTTGGGGGGTTGCTTCTCAAGGGTACCAAGGCCCACCGCAGAACAGGCCTCTTCAGCTGCAAACAGAAAACTCAAAACCACACAGATCTTGGAGCAGGTTCAATTCTGTGTCTTGCACCTCCTACCATTTGTAACACACAGATCTGCACTGAACCTGTCCGCACATCATGGAGCATCCTTTGCCAAGAACCAAATTCAAACTTCTCAGCCAGTGACAGGCTCCAAACCCTGCTCAGGGCCAGGCCAGTGCAGATCAGGTTGCTCAGGCGCCGTCCAAAACTACACTCAGCAAAGAGTAGCCCTCGGTTATCCTACAGTGAAAGTGTCCTTGGAAGAGACTGACTCACTCCCAAATAGCCTTGAAGACACTTTAAATTGGATCAGGAATTCTTCAGGCTTTCCGTACTTGGCTCAAGAGGTTCTCCGATGCTGCTCTATCACCTACACCTACCAAAAGCCCAAACATCAACCTAGAGCCCTAACCAGAGGGAAGCCACCTCTACTCACCTTCTGAAGACATGAAAGTAAAAGCAGCTGCCACCATCATGGATCTGCATCTCGGGATAACAGTGCTTTGGATATCTGCAGCACTTCCTCATTACTAAGTCCTTCTGTAACTTCAGCCCCCAGAGCTGCACTGAGTTGGTACCTAAAAGCAAGGAAGATGTATTTAAATACAGCACTTCACCAACTCATCTGGTATATTTTCATTATAGAGTTTCTAGCACTTGCTTTAAAACACACTTAAGCAGGTAAATCAGCTCTGCAGGAACGCAGCACAGCAAATAACACACATCAGTGGCAATCTGGCACCTACATACATTCAATAACCAAGGGCTTAAAGAAAACCCCCAAAATCCCTTTGGAATGATTTAACATGAAATTTCAAGTCATCAATTGCTGTCAACTTCTGTCAGGGTGAAGAGACTGCAAGTCTGTTGTAAGCAGTTTATTAAAGGCAGCTTAAAAGCAACGGAGATGCTCCGAAGCAGAAGCCACACCAGTTTTGCTCCCTCTCTTCCCCAATGTCGGAGGCTGGCTGAGGGTGAAGAAGCAGTTTCAGGCACTGACATCTAGTGGTGATGCCAACACGGAAGGCACCAGCCTTAAGCAGCACTTTCCTCGGTGGTTTTCCATAGGACAGCGCATCTCCAGCTCCAGCAAACGGCAGGGCTGGAGTTTCTTCAGTCCCAGCCGCTGGCCCAAGGCCAAGGGCTCTGCACACAACTTATTGCAAAAGATGCCCTTATTTCTGCTATGAAGGCCTAAGTTTGGGCTGGATTTTGAAGCGCAGCGTTGCAGCAGGAAGTGAAATCCTTGCAGTGTGCTCTGCTGGGAGAGCCACACATAGAGAAGAGCCCTTGCAAGCTCTGCTGTGGTCATACCGGGATCTAATTATTGCTCTCTTGAGAGCAGGAGACACCTCCGCAGACGCCAGGCCCCTTCCTCCCTTCTCACTGCCCCCTTCCCCACAGGGCAGGTACTCTGAAGTTACACTAAGTCCATGTTCCAACTGCACAGAGGGCTTACACTTTGCAGGCCCATTTGAATGAGCAGCAGGTGATGTGGCAGCACAGGGCACTGGGTTCCTGGCTTGCGTTGGACTCTACACAAACCATCAGCCACCCACTTCTGCTTCCTTTGGTTGTCCACTAACATCGTTTTGGTGGCGGTGCAGTCCTGCCAATATGCACTAACGTCAACAGCTTACTGCAGACATACACTTTGTGGAACACCAGAAGCTCTGATTCTATCTTATTTCTTTACCTGATAGAGTTGAGCACTGTGGCTTTCACAGAAGGTATGCTTTGAAAGGGGAGTCCCAAATTTATCTGAAACATTCGAAGTCAGTCTAATAACCCGAGAGCATCACACGCAATAGCCCAGCACTAAATTGGGCTCAACTGCAACTGGAAATCCTATTAAATTCCAGGCAGGCTTTTCTTTTTCTTATAAAACAAGCACAACCCTTCATGTGTGTACAAATGCTGTACACAGACACAGAACTCCCGCCTCACGTACCACACATACTGCTTCCCATTCCTCTCTGCTTAGGCAAGGGCAGAGGTATTTCATCTCGACTTCTTCAGGTTTGCCTTTCATACTTCACAGCAGACTGGATACACCTAGGAGCAGTAACAAGTCACTGACAAAAGCAGTACTATTTGCATGACTAGGGGTAACAAACCCTCATGAGGATTATATGATTAGGCCCTGAGAATTCTGTAAGTCTCTAAACAAAACCAGAGCTGGAAAGAAACCCTTTGATTAAATAACCTTATTTTTAACCCAGGTCTTTATATAAATCCTGGAATGGTTTGGGTTGAAGGGAACTTAAAGCTGATACAGCTCCAACCCCAGCCATGGGCAAGGACACCTTCCACTGGAGCAGTTGCTCCAGGCCCAGTGTCCAACCTGGATTGAGCACTGCAGGGATGGGGCAGCCACAGCTCCTCTGGGCACCCTGTGCCAGCGCTCAGCACCCTCACAGGGAAGAGCTTCTGCCCAAGAGCTCATCTCAGTCTCCCCTCAGGCAGTTAAAGCCATTCCCCTGTCCTGTCCCCACAGGGCCTTGCCCAAAGCCCCTCTCCAGGTTTCCTGCAGCCCCTTTAGGTGGCGGTTTATTTCCCCTTGCTTTCACATCAGCGTTACCGCTATACTATATATAAACGGTCATCAGCCCCATCACGAGGCAAGAGCTCCCGCCGCGCGCTCGGCCTGCTCGGAGCGTGAAGGGACCTCTCCGTCCCTCCGCCCCACGGTGCCCCAGCAGCGGCGGGCAGCCTCTCGGTCAGCTCCAGCTCCCCCGAGAGAGAACCGCACCGCAGAGCTCCGCCACCCGGGCCCGAGGGTGTTTGAGCGCGGAAGATGAACGAACGGGAGCCGCGGCTCAGCCCTGCCAGGCCAGGCCCGCCCCGGGCCGGCCCCCTGCAGCAGCCCGCGGCTCCCCGCCAGCAGCGGGGGCCCGGGAGCCGCCGGCGCGACGCTCCCCGCCGGAGGAGCGGGGGGGACTCACCGCCTGCCGCCACCCCGAACCTCCGCGGCCGCACCGGGCTGCCCGGACCCACCATGGCTCCCTGAGGGGAACCGCAGCGCCCCGGCTTCACACCCGCACTCAAGATGGCGGCCGCGCCGCTCCCGCTAAGAGTCCCCGCGCACACACCGCCCGCACCTAAGATGGCGGCCACGGCTTCGCAGCCGGGACACTTGCCCAAATCCAAGATGGCGGCGCCCGCTGGCGTGAGGCTCGCTCGGGGGTCACGTGACGCGGGTGTGTGTTGGGGGGGTGTGGACCGTGTCCCGGCGGAAGCGTGAGGGACCGAGCAGGGCACAGGGGCCGGAGGCGGGAGCGGGCTGGCGCCGCCGGAGCAGACGTGCCGCAGGACGGGAGACACGGCTGCCACCACGGAGCCCGCCAACGCTAACACGGCGGCCAGCGCCGCTTCGCGGGCCGGGGGCGCCGGGGACCAGCCGGCCGCGCTGCCCCCGCCCAGGATGCCGCGCAGGAAGGTAAGCACGGCCGGAGAACCGAGGCGGGCCCCGGCGGGGCAACCGGGATCTGAGACCGCAGCTTCCCCCTCGTCCCCACCCCCTCCGCTGCCTCTCACGGGCACAAAACCGGGGGGAAAATAGCGGCCTTTAGCCCCCAGCGCCCGCCCTTCTCGTTGCCTGATTGGCTGCCGCGCAGGCACGCTGGGCGCTGATTGGCTATCTTCCTCGTCACTCATCTGCCCCAACGGTTACCGTTTCCCCTCCCCCTCGCCGGCAGTGGGGCCCGCCTCCTGGGCTTTCCGATTGGGCAGGCAATTGGGGAGCTGCTTTTCTATTGGTCAGCTTGCTGCCAGGCTGGAAGCTGATTGGCCTTTCCGGCTGCTCATCACGCTCCCCGCGGTCCCCTCCCCGCGCGTGCCTTGTTTGTCCCTCGCTCCCTTCCCCCACCCCTCTCCGCCCGCCGCGCGTCGCTGCCTCCGTGGGCGCGCGAGCCTGGCTCTGATAGGCTGACTTCTGCCGTCAATCACCTCCGGCGGCCACGCCCCTTCGCTTTCTGAGCGCCCATTGGCTGGTTCCCCCACTCGGCCCCTCCCACGCGCGCTGTGATTGGACGGGACGGGCGCGTCTCCGCTGGGTGCAAAACAAAGCGGCGCGGGGCCCTCCGCGGCCGCCTCTTCCTTCCCCTCCGGTGCGGGACCGGAGCCGCACCCCGCGCCCGAGGCGGCGCCTTCCGGGGGCCTCCCTCCGTCGAAGCCGCGCAGGCCGCGGTGGTGGCCCGGGGCGTTCGCAGCCTCTTCTGGCCCCGCTTCCCCGCCGGCTGCCTTTGCGTTCTGTGCCCTGCGGGGAGGAGCCCATCGCGGCGTTGCTGCAGCCCGGCTGTGTTGTCCTGGGGTGCGCTGTGCTCCGCTGGGGGCTGCTGTTGTCAGCCCGCGGCTGGTGCGGGAGCGCTCAGCTCGGGGCGCATCCTGCGCGCGTTCCAGCCTTGAACCTTCCTTCATCGTTTGCTTTAAGCGCAGGCGGGCGTTGTGTGACCTTCCTGGATCAGTTTGCACGGGCACTGCACAGTTGTTAAACTAAAGTGTTTCCTCCAGAGGAATACACTTGATAGTTACTGTAGTGATGTCAGCTTGAACGTGGCTCCCTAGCATCAGATATGTTATAACACACTTAAATGTGACGTTTCCGTGCTCCCCTGCTGATGCCTGGCTCCGTGCTGTTGCAGAGGAACGCGGGCAGTAGCTCGGATGGAACAGAGGACTCTGATTTCTCCACTGATCCTGAGCACACGGACAGCTCGGAGAGCGACGGCACATCGCGACGGTCTGCCCGGGTGACCCGCTCCTCAGCCAGGCTCAGCCAGAGCTCCCAAGGTGAATGCTTCAAACAGCCCCTGATGTGACAGGAAGCTCAATGGGCTCCGCATTCCTGACCTTCAGAACTTAAATGGGGGGGGGGGGTTGTATCTAATGAGATTAAGCCAGATGTTGATACAAAGCCACATCATCTTTTAAAGCTATCTATGCCTGAGACTCTGTGTAAAGCACAGATTCCTATGCTGATCCATGATTTGACCATTACCCTCTTTAAACTATTCACTAGAAAACCTTCTTTTCAAACATGAAGTTGCTTTTTAGCTGACCTGGCAAGAACCTCTGCCTTCTAGTGCATTTCCCTGTTGCTTAGAAGTAACAGGTGGGTCTCTCTCAGTTTCCTTCTGATTTTCCTATGCTCTAAGGACTATCTTCGAATGATTGTGGGAGCCTCAAGAGCAGAATGAATGCTGCTGCACACATCTTCCGTGAACACACTTATGCAACACAATGAGAAGTGTGTCAGTGCTTGTTCTTTATGGTTCAGTTTAGCTGTGTGTAACCTTCCATCTCAGATTGTGGGGGATAATCACGTGAGCTGTTGGTTTGCTTGAAAAATAAGGAAAATCAGTTGTTAAAATTAGACAGATGCACATTCTGAATCTGGTTCCTATTTATATCTCTTCTTCTCAGTGGAGAAAGAGAATTAGTCAAAGAGTAAGCCCTTAAATGCTTTTGTTTTGTTGGAAATTCCTATCTAAACAATCATTCTCACAACTAAAAGCAACAGATCTTTCATAATAGCTCATAAAATGCAAAATTTTATGAATTATTAATGGAAAAGGAAGAAAGCTTTTTATTTTTTTAGACTAGAAAGTGTTCTGAGGAAGAAATGGTTCTTTTACACAGCTGTGTCTCTGGGTAGGTCCTACACATAGATTAATTTTCCTAGAAGACCTGGCTTTCTGGTTGTTATTAGCACTAGGTATATGGAGGAAATTAGGCTATAGGTATCTGGGGAACAAGCCATGTGCAGAGCACGGGCTCTTATCCAGATGTGAGCTGTGAAGCTGCAGTAGTATCAAACCTCAGGTTTGTATTTGGATTATTTGGTAAAATCACAGCTCCTATAGATAGCGCAAGAACATCCAGACTAATTTTTAGGGCTTTCATTTGATTTTCTTCTTTTCTGCAAGCTTGCATGGATACAGATTGAATCCTAAGGATGTGATACTTACTTATACCAGAAACATTAAAACCTAAAGGCCAGGAAAGACTCTCCCAACACTTAGAAGAAATAGTTGTTATTTATTGGTCTGTTCTCTGTTATATTTCCAGAAGACTGATTTACAGCTCTATGGCTTTATGGCTCTTGAATGACTTCATGACTGTAGTAGAAAAGCAGCCTGTGGAAACTCTGTGTCCTACCATAACCCAAAGGGAAAGGCTACATTGCCCAGGGCTCCAGTCTGTTTGGATAGCGGTTGTACATAAAAGATGATGGGAATAGGGAACTTTAATGTATATTCATCAGGCAGTCTTTGAGTTTCTGGGAAGTGACTAATGTGACTTTTTGGGGCAGATTTCATACACCAAATGCAGTAAATATTCTCCTACTGCTTTGGGCATACTTAAAGCTGTCACAGTGTTGTGACAGCATTGTAGATAGCTACTTCTTGTGCCAAAAGCAGCCTAGTTACAGCAGCAATGACTGCAAGTCAGGCTAAGTCCAATATTTATTGACTTCCTGGGTAGATTTTACAGCCTTCACTGAACTCCAGGCTCCTGTGGTTAGGCTGCTGTCAGGATGAAAGGTAACTAGTGTAAAGAAAGCTCAGGTGTGTCTGTGCTTCATTCATGACACTGACAGCAGCATAAACGCATCATTTAACATTCCTTGAGTTTGCATCACTTTGGGTCAGGTGCCATCTGTCAGCCACATATAAACCAGAAATGAAGCTGGTAAAAACAGAATGTGTTTTATTAAAAGTCGGGAAAATACAAGCAGTTGCCTTCATGTGCCTCAAAGATAAGCCATTTTATCCAGAAAGTGGTGTTTGTTTCCTATGGACAAGCTTCCTTCTCCGCTATGCCTGATACATGAGTATGAGTTTGCCTCAGCCACTAAAAGTCTGTAAGCTACTCACAGACAGTAAGGTTTGTAGGGAAGAGTCAGGATTTTGCTAGTGGCACATAAGCAGCAGCAGAACAGGATGGGCAGGAGTTTGAAAAGCAGTATAGCAAATATCATGAATGAACAGTTAAAGTACTTCCTGTGCAACTCTAACCATACCACTTTTCTTCTTATTATTCTTAGTGAACTGCTGTTTTAAAATCACTTTGGAATTTGTTATTAGTTGCTTTGCAATAGAAGAGCAAAGTGTTACATTCAGGTGTAAATGAACATGGTTGACATGCAGACTGCAGTTTCTCTCCATCCTCAAGCATGCTGTATGACCAAGTTTGTTCCACTGCCAGAGCATGGTGGAGTGCATACAGCTCCCTGCCCTGTGCTGTGGGGTCAGATTTAAACTCTCTGTGATTTGCTTCATTTGTTACTGGAACTTGAGATACAGTAATTTGTGGTAGCAACCAAAGTAGCAGTTGTGGATTGCAGTTTTCACTCATTCTGACTGGTACCTTCCTCCTTCTCTTTCTTTCTTGATCAGGCAGCATTGAACACTATTTACTCAGCTGTGGCCTGGAGACAGGAAGGAGCAATGTGGTCGTGCACCAAAAGTGCCCTTGTTTATTCCAAGCAGCTCTTGGCAGACAATATGGTGCATGGGCAAATGTAAATTTTTGCATGGTCTTCACTGACCTTGCAGTGGGGAACAGGAAAACAGTCATCATGGCAAACTGTGGACACCTCCTAAAGTCTGTGGTAATCCCCCTTCCTGTGTAATAGGTACCCATCTGTAGTCTGAGGAACTGATAGGATTTATTGGTCAGGCGCCGGGGTCTGAGCTGTGTTACGGCCTAAAAGAGTTTTCAAGGAGTAGCTTGGTGCTGTTTCTCCAGGCAAGAAAAAAGAAGCAAAGGGCTTCTTCCTTTAGAGAAAAGACATCTCTGCACCACTTCAGCTTTGTGTGCAGTTCCCATCTAAACAAACCATTTGCTCAAAGAATGAAACTGCAATTAATTCCACTTGTTTTTGTTTTAACTTCACCCTCAGATCCCTCAGTGACATGATTTAGTGGTGGTCTTGGCAGTGCTGTGGTAATGGTTGGACTTGACGATCTTAAAGATCTTTTCCAACCTGGCTGATTCTATGATTCTGTGTGCTGCCTGGAGAGGATCTCTGCCACCCTTTGCCAATCTTTTTGAGCAGACTCCTGCTTTT
Source organism: Psilopsiagon aurifrons (assembly GCA_025447955.1). Lineage (NCBI taxonomy): Eukaryota > Metazoa > Chordata > Aves > Psittaciformes > Psittacidae > Psilopsiagon > Psilopsiagon aurifrons. The sequence continues at coordinate 29,706 of JAOEHY010028757.1, read as the reverse complement.
GCTCTATGTTGTTTTGTTGTTTTGTGATGGAGGGATAGGGCTGATGCTTTGACTGGGTATGAAGAGGAAGGAGAAAAAGACAATGTAAATTATTATAATTTTTAAAAGTATGTCATTTCTAGCAAGAGAGAGATCTCCATGCCTCAAAAGTAATGCTTGTAGAGCCCATGAACAAAGTGCAACCTTCTCAGGAAACCTCATCTTCAAAAAAACCCTGAAGTCTTTCACCTTCAGGGGGAGCAAAGAGGAGGCCAAGATGCAGAATTAATGAAAATTGGCTTTGCTGCTGCAAGCGGGCAGATTATCCTCCTTCAGCCTGTCTGTTCTGCATGCATGGGGGATGCTTTGTACACTGCTGGACACCACACTGTGAAAATCTGAAGGGGATCAAATCAGAGCAACAGATATGAAAGGAGGAGGGAAGGAGGGATGTGGAGGGTGAGATACACTTAAAAAGGTTTAGCTGTAGTTATCAGTTCAATACATTGGATAAGATGCAATATGAAGAGTTATAATCATCTGCTGACAAATGAAAGGAAAAAATAATGGCAAGCAAGAGGTTTAGGGATGCATAAACAGGAATTTGAACTTAAACAAACAAGAAATATAAATTGAGTTTTGCGTAAAGCCTCCAAAAGGTGTGACTCTTTCAGACCAACATGTAGATTCCTTAGGCAAAGATCAGAGCTTTAATTCCCAGCATTATTTCACAGCTACGTTTAGAAATCTTTGAAGAGTAGTGGTAAGAGGTCCACGCTGTTGTCCTCTTCAATTCTGAGAAAGTGCCTGTTTCAAAAGAGCCTTTTTATGCCCAACTTCTCTGTTTTCGTGTAGCCTACTTCTTATGCTGAACCTGTTACAGATGACTTTATGAAACTTGCATGTACCTGACATAGAAAGGCACCGAGAGTTTTCTTAACTGAGGACTAAAATCTCTATTGCTATAAATGACTGTTGACCTAACAGAATAACACACAAGAAAAATTTCTTCCCTCAATCGTGCCATGAAAGAGAAACAGTGAGCTGAAAATTCAATTAAAAATGCACCTCGTCCTGCTCTTCATAACTGGGGCTTTTTTAATAAGAATCCTTTGCAGTTTTACTTAACATTTGGTGGTACTTCCCTTGATGACATTTAAGGAACTGATTAGCTAACACTGCAGGAGGAAAGCATACCATTCCACTGGATACCATCACTGAGCTCAGATACACACTGACTCAAGGACCAAAGTACTGTCTGCAATAGAGAGCAGCCTCTGATGTGTGTTTCAGTAAGAAATGACAATACAAAATTACAGTGCCCTCCATATTCTCCCAGACATCTGTAATTTCAGTGCAGTTGCAGAAATTTAACTCAGCTTTCAAATGCAGGAAGAAGATTGATTCTGACATATTTATCCCTACAGTAGAATAGGTTGCACAAATCCCTGGTATAGTTCTGCCCAGGCTGGAACTTTCTCGGGTTAGAGCAGAGTTAGCTTTTGCAGACAGAGCAAAACCACCTTTTCGTAGCATGACCCTAAATCTAAGGTGCTTCATTAGATAGGAAATCCATCCAAAAGCAGTCCAAAGTAGAGTAGTCTAGAGAGTGTCTCTAATGGATGCCAAGAAGTCTGACAGCACTGTTATTCAGCTGTAGGGTTTCCTGAACTAAAAATAGTCATTCTCACCTTTCTTTCCTCTGCTTCCCTGGCCAGTAATGTAGGTATAGGAAAAGTTCGTAACTTGATTTTGGTGATAGTCCTCTTGCACTATTTCTTTAGTCAGCACCGAAAATAGTAATGTGGCTGGGTTGGATGTTGCAGTGAAATGTGCCTTTGATGCTAACTGCCTCTTGGAACATCAGACAAAGGAGTACCATTTTCCCTTTCCCTCACTTTTGTTGGTCTGCCAGGCTGTGAGGAGTTGTGGAGGTAAGGATGCTGGGGAGGGGCTCTTCATCAGGGTCTGTAGCGATAGGACAAGGGGCAATAGGTTCAAACTTAAACAGGGGAAGTTCAGGTTAGATGTAAGGAAGAAGTTCTTTACTGTGTGGGTGGTGAGGCACTGGAAGGGGTTGCCCAGGGAGGTTGTGAATGCTCCATTCATGGTGGTGATCAAGGCCAGGCTGGACAGAGCCTTGGATGACATGGTTTAGTGTGAGGTGTCCCTGCCCATGGCAGAGGGCTTGGAACTGGATGATCTTAAGGTCCTTTCCAACCCTAACTATTCTATGATTCTATGATTCTGTCTGGGACAAGGTTGATTGTTTGGATGGGAGCCTAAGGAAGGCCAAGATGTGTGTGTGGCAAAAGAACTCACACTCTGTACCTCAGTCCTAATGCCTGTGCCCTTTGGATCCCCTTCCTGGCTACTGCTTGGCTCTACTTCAACCCTTGGCTCTTTCTTCCATACTTTGCATTCTTCTGTATATAGAAGTAGTGCAAAATTGCTGCTGTTCTGCTGGTCTTCTGAACTCCAGTCCACAGCATTTTGGACTGTGAACATACAATCATGCAAGGCTTTTTGACATCAGCATGTTTCCATTCTCTTGGGATCCTATAGGCTTCGCTAAGAGTCACCTCTTTTAGACTTCTGATGAACCACAGAGGCCTTTCTGTACCAGTCTTTCACAAAGTTGCTCTCTAAAACATGAATCATTTGATTGGTTTTCTTGTGTTTTTTGGATCTTCCTTCTGTGCTTCCTATAATACAGTGACCAGATTTGTACACATTATTCCAAAAGAGACCATCCAGCTGCCTTACCAAATGCCAAAGTAATAACGTCTGTGGTTTATACACTGCAGCCTTCCGTACACAACCCAAACCCCTTGTTTGTCTTTGTTACTGCTGCCAGATGTTCTGCGGATGGTTTTCAGGCGGATTGTGGCAAATGACACCATGCCAGTGAATTTCAGCAAATTTAAGCAACTTTGAAATGATTCCTTTTTCCACATGGTTATAGTCGAGACAAACCAAAGTGCCACTTGAAAGTGCCCTGGGTTGGTCACCCGTTTTTCACACCGAATCCCTACCTGTTAGCTGTTTCTCTGCTGGAGTCCCTTCAGTAGGATTTCGCCTTTATCAGGCCTCTTTCTGATAGTCTTTGCTGTAAACTCCATGTGAAGAGCCCAGCTCTGAGGCACTAGGGAGCAGTTATATTGTCATTAGTACCTAGTCTACTTGAATTGAGAGTAGAAGGGAATATGTGGGATTTTTTTTCCGAGAGAGGAAACAAGGGGAGGGAACAGCCTATAAGAGAATTACAATGTTCTCACCTCTCTTTTCCTGCAGATTTGCTGACAGCACAGGAATACCACTGCCTACTGCAGCTGCTCTGCCCTGACTTCCCAATGGAACTCACACAGAAAGCAGCAAGGTGGGTCCTCATCCTTTGTTTCAGGCAAGATCTGACTTAAGAAGTAAACCTGTGGGTAACAGTGTGGACAGAAACCTTCAGCTTTCAAGATTTTGGGAGAAAGAGATAGCATGTTTTGAGGTTAAGAACAGGGTGTTTTTCTAGCAGTGAGAAAGAGTATATACTTAAAGGTATACAGGGACTGAGATATCAGTGCAGAATGCTGCTACTGGCTGTGCATTCAGATGAGTTGCATATAAAAGAATATTAGCCAATGTGTTCTTAACTGCCATGATTTAAAACTCTATTTCAAATACTGTTTACCAGCTTTAAGATATGTTTCCCTTCACCCCAGCTTCCTCTGGTTGATCACGCTTAAAAGGTAGGACCCTCTGAAGGATTGCCAGTGTTTTCAAGTACATGAGTACCAAGTTAAGAACATGGTAGCTAATCTGTTTGAAACTTTAGTTTAATCTAGACAAGGCCTAAAGCAAATAGATGGCTCAGGGCACTGGTAAGGTGATACGGCAGTTTTTACTGATAGTGCTTGCTGGTTCCAGTCCAGCCCAGGCAGTTAATTATTAACTATCTGATAGTGAAAATGCAATAAGATATATGCATGTGTAGGGGTAGGGGGTCAGTTCAGATCTCAGTAAGAGTGCATATGCACACACACACGTATAATCACAGCAAAGTTACTGAATGCATGCTGTCATTCCCAGCCACCTCAGCAGAGGGGTCATGGAAATGTAACTTATTTCAGGGACCTACATAAGACGTTTGGAAACAGGATCCAGACACACGGTCAGGATATTACTGCTGTTCAGAGCCTAAATAATGAAAAGGTTCTCATTTTCTATTTGTCACTCTGTTATCTTTCTTTAGCATCAGTCACATGAAATTTATAGCAAGACAGGCAAGTGAAGAAGGAAAGTGTTATCCATCTGCTAGTACTTCACTTGGCTGATTCTCTGAATTCTTCGCTGGATCCTATGTGCTGCTGTCCAAATTGAACAGCAGTTAAAGCTGTGTTGGTTCAATTAAAGCTGAAAGTTGAACATTGCTCTTCCCTCTAGCTCATCAGTGAACCTTTAGGGCTCCACAGAGTACAGTTGCTTGGCCTCTAGTGCCAGACTAAGAAAGAATGCTAACCCTGTAGTAGGGATATAGTCACTGCTTCCTTTCATGGAGGTACACAAGCACCAGTCCCTGCACTGGAGTGTATTTCATAGGCTTCCAGCTGAGCTGAGCAGGAATTTGTGATGGTGCATGAGACTTCAGCCTATCTACACATGTTCTGATGTTTGTGTCAAGGAATTTAATCCACAGGGCTGTTGTAAACTAGAGGCCCCATTCAGGGGCCTGCTGCACTGTTGTGTGTGTGCTGTAGAGACAGACAAGCTGGCTTTGGGAGCAGGTGTTGGAGGGAAATGAGATCTCTGTCAGAGGCACCCAGGCTCAGGTGGGGATGACCTCACTCCTGCTTTTGGCTCGCTGGAGATTTACTCACACATTGCTATTATTCTGTTACAAGCTAATCTAGCTGAACAGTTACAATGAAACTTGTAATGTTCCTAACCCATCTTTCTCTTCCCTTCCAACTGTTGCTCACTGTCTTGTCTCTTTTCTGCTCCACATGTCTCATTGTCCTCCTTGGTCTCTGCCAGTTAGAAAGGTGAACTCTGCAGCCTGTCTTCCAGCACTAGTTGACTGAGTCCTTGCTAAGCATGCATGACACAAGCAAACCCACTGACATTGTTCCTCTTCAGTCTGCAGGCTCCCAGCGGTTCAGTTGCTTGGAAAAGGAGTTAAAGTAGCAGCAGGAGTAGCCACTTTGACTATCAGCATTGACTGATACAGCCAGGACTGTATCTAGAAAGAGAGCAGTAGTAGTTGTAGTCTCAGTGCAGCATGACTGAGATGATCTCACAGCACAGTGCACTCTTCTCTCATCCAGGAGCTGTTGCTATGCGCTGATAACAAACACTGGGAGTAAGATTAGGAATGTCAGAGCAGAAGAACAGAGACTACAACAATATAGGTTTTGTTTGCATGACACAGGAGCACTCTGTTTTTCTCTTCCTGGTGCTACACAAATGCAGAAGTCATTCCCAAAAAAAAACCAACCCAGGCTTTCTGTGTCTGTGAGATTTCTTGGATGTTTTTTTTCTCTTCGAAGGGTTATAGCCATTAGCAGATTGAAGATCTTAATCTACAGGGATACCTTTGATCTTCAGAGATACCTTTTGGCTTCTGAATCGTGAAATTGCAGAAGGACAGAACATGAAGGGGTTTTTCTGGTTTGATGCCATGAGTTCAAGATCTGTACCTGAGCACCGACTTTTCCCTTGCAATAGAAACACAAGGAACTCACTGCCCACATCGGAGTAGTGAGAGCTGAGTAGTTCACAGCTCCTGTGCTGTTTTATGTGGTATGGGAGCTCATGTTGCGCTGATCAGTGCTAATGGAAGTAGGGCTTGCAAGTCTGTACCCCTGTTACTAAAAGATTGCCCAAGGGTGCAGATCTTGCCCTTTTTGTATGATCTTGCCTATTTTTGCCTCCATGTATCAGTAAACAAACCAAGTCCCTGAAGGCTCATTTGAGCCAGTCTGGCCTTAAGACAGGTTGTGTCAGTTAGCCTTTAATGGTAGCAGAGAACAGTAAAAGTCCTTTCAACTTGCCTGGTCTAGAGTTTGTCCTGGGGACATCCTGTCTAGTCTGAGATTTTAACTGCAATCAGTAGATCATAAAATTTCCTCATTGGCACTGCAGCAAGGCTTTCCTGCCAACCAAACCCACTTCAACCCTGGAAGACCACTGTACGTATTACCAGAGTCCTTCAAGTGTAGACATCTTTCTTCAGGCCTTTCCAAAGCTTCTGCTTGATTTTCATTATCCATTGAATGCCGACTACTAACTTTGTAAATACATCTGTGCCCCTAGGGGCTTAAAGTCTAATTTGGACAAGAAAGAATGAATAAAGAATCCCTTGAAATATCAGCTAGGAACTCTTTTGAGTCACGCTTCAGACTTTCAGGTCCTGCTGCCTGGGTTACAGTCCATGGCTGTAAGGATTCTCTCCCTGCCAGCTATTTCAGGGAAGAGATGCAGATATGATGCTCTCCAAGCTTCCCTGACTGCTCTCTCAGCTGGCTATGTAGGGAAATAGCCAGCTGCAGTCAATCTCCTCATAAATGATTGTGTTGGATTTAAAGACTTCTCAACATTTCCGGAGTGCAGGCTCCTGGGCCAAGTGGAGTCAGTAACCCAGCACCAGAGTGCACCTGCTTCTATTTAGACACTGCTCCGTCACATATGTGCTGCACAGCCTTCCTTAGAGGCTCCTCGCTGTCTTTAACAGCAAGAAATGTCCAGCATATTCTCAGACCTCTGCCTGTTTCCTTCTGCTCTCTTGTAAGTAAAACACTAGGACTTGGTGCTGCAGCGCACAGCCATTGACCATAGCTTTAGATTTAGCAAGCAAAATGAGTCGATTGACATGAGGGTGATGTAATATTGTCTCTCTGCTTAACAAATAGGTACAAAAGCCTCTCCACTCTTGTTCTCCTGCATCTCCAAGATAGAGCAATACACTGGCAAAGGCTTCAGAACTTGTGCTGTCAGGGTATCTGGGAGGCAGACCATCACTTCAAAGAAGGGAGTGCAGCTCATCATCAACGTGGCCAATCGCATTTCCAGTGCTTAAACAGTGGTTGGAAACACCAGTGGCTGAGCAGTATTGCCTGAGAGATGAAGATGCTCTGCCTGCCAGCTTCAAAGCCATTGCCTTGATGTGGCCACTGACAATCTCAGTAACATGCTTATTAGTGAGAATTAAGAACTGAAGCTACTGCTTCTTTAGACAGGAGGAGAGGAGGCTTCTGGAACATAATAAATAAATCAGAAGCACTTTGACATCTTCAAAGGGTTTTGTTTTAAACACTGGCTTTTCTCCTGGGGACCCTCTTAGCCCCAGTCTTTCTTCTTTGAGATAATTAATTCAAGCTGCTCTACATGTTTGATTTTGCCACAGTGAACAGAACTGGTCTGAGTGGCGGGGAAGTCTTGCAAGATCCTGTGACTCTTCTAAGTCAGCCTCCCACACAGCTCACTGGAGTCTTTTATATGAGACAGAACAGCGTTTCCCCAGCAATGTGTTTAGAACATTGATGCTGCAGGAGTTGGACCACAGATTGTGTTTGGGCTTGTGTTCAGAAGGGTCCTGCTAGATGACCTATTCTTTGGCTATAATGAACTGGTAATCCTTGTGTGACATGATATGCCAGATGCTGACTGTACAGGGTCAATAGACCTGCACACAGTTGAAAAAATGTACAACTGCCTTTAGCATTTTCTGAATATTGTGGGGTTTCCCACCAAAGTGGAGTGTTTTCTTCTGTTTTCCAGTCTGTCACTGATCAGCCCAAGCTTGATTTTTGTGGAATTATAGAGTGGTTTGGGTTCGAAGGGACCTTAAAGCTCATCCAGTTCCAACTCCTGCCATGGGCAGCGACACCTTCCATTAAAGCAGGTTGCTTCAAGCCCCTGTGTCCAACCTGGCCTTGAACACTGCCAGGGATGGGGCAGCCACAGCTTCTCTGGGCACCCTGTGCCAGTGTCTCATAATAAATTATTTCTTCCTAATGGCTAATCTAAATCTCCCCTCTGCCAGGATAAAGCCATTTCCCCTTGTCCTGTCAATACATGCTCTTGCAAAAAGTCCCTTTCCAGATTTCTTGTAGGCCCTTTAGGTATTGGAAGACTGTTATACGGCCTCGCCAAAGCCATCCCTTTCCCTCTGCAGAGACTGACCTTTTCATCCATATGACCAGAGCATTGGTTTTGGTTTTATGTTTACAAATGTTTTTGCCCTAAATTACTTCTGAAATCCAGAGTTTTTTCAAGAAACAAGGAGTTGGACTTGGGTATCAATTATGTGTCATCTTTATAGCCTGTGGCTGATACTTATCATATCATGAAGTATGCTTCAACATCAGAATGCATTTAGCTCCCTGCATGAACCTGGGACATAGCAGAGAGAAAGAGACATTGTCCCTGGCCCAAGAAGTCTTCAGTTTCCATGAAATTTGACCTGATAGACAAATTATAGATCTGATAGTTAGGAAGAGAGACTGATATGAATCATGGGGAAGGGAGGATAGGATGTTCACAGTGCATAATTAGAAAGCTGATGGTTGGGGCAGTGTTATTTCCTCTGCAGTCAAGTGGAGTTTGTTTGACTATAGCTTGGGAATTAATTTTTATCCTTATGAATCTGAAACTATTCCAGTTTGAAGAACTCTGGTATACAGGGGAATAGGATAAGTCTCATTCTGCTCACACCAATCTAATACCTGTGGAACTGTCTTGTCTGCAGCACAGTTACCCTTTGTATAGCCTTGTGAACCAGCCTTGCAGTTTTTATGCCCATGCTCATTCCATCATGTCCACCAGGTTTTGAATGCTTGACATCCATGTCACTGCTCTGTTCACAGTGTAGCTGCAGTGTGTGGTAGCTTTGACATTCAGGATCTTCTCCTCACTGAAGCTTCTTAAGCTGCCTTCATTTCATATTAGGGTGTCCACATCTACGCAGCAGTGGGTATTCCCATTCCGCTCTCCTAACCTCCTATACTGGGCCAAGCCAGAAGCAATCCTCAGCTGCAGTTTCTCTAGATCTGGGGTCCCTGGTTACAGACATTAGTTCTTTTGTAGATGTTAAACTGTTTCTCTCATCTTGTCGTAGGATTGTGCTGATGGATGATGCTATGGATTGCCTGATGTCTTTCTCTGACTTCCTCTTTGCTTTCCAGATCCAGTTCTACTACTCAGGTAAATGCTGGGAAGCTCCTGAATTCACCCACCAGTATAGCATTATATCTTCACAGCTTCCCAAGCCCTGTGCTTTTTTGAAACTTGTAAGGATATGTTTTTTCACAGAAAATATATAAAGAATGGAATCTACAGACAAAAGGCATCGCTGATGCCAAGAGATTGGAAAGCTTCATAAGGAGGTTCCAATTTTTGTGACAAACAAGATACCTGTAACTGTTAAGACTTACGCATGTATTTGTCTTAGCCTTGAGACATGAATTCCCAGCTTTATCTAGAGTATGTTAGCACCTAACAATTAACTTTTACTAGGAACATTTGTTTTTTCCTTTCCTTAATACAACATTTCTGCCTCTGGAGTATTGGTCCCTGCTGGAGATGGGGTAAGAAAAGCCCAACCAGCTGGTGCCTTGAAAGGAAAAGGAACTGAACAAATGGATACAACCCTTCTCCCTAATGCTCACCCATCTATGAGCTGGGTTCAGCTCACAGTGTTTCTGAACTGGGTATAGTTGCCATGGGGTTAGGAACCCCCAGTGGACTCCTCTCCCAAGGACTTCTCCAGCCTCCCCTTGAAATCACATAAACTTGTAACCTCTACACCTTTAGGCAAGGAGCTGCAGGTCTGCCATTAGTCCCTCTGGTTTGGTTTGAGAGCCCCTCGTTGGAAGGGAAGTGAACAGACAATCCCCATCTACCTTCCTCATATTGTTGGTCATTCATCATATTCTACCCCTGTCCCCCTGTCCAAACACTAACTAGATGGGGCACTTCTTTTAAAATTCCTGATAGGAAAAGTATAAAACACCCTATATTAGTCTCTGTGTGTATATTTTACATATGCTCACCCACACATATACATCTAAAATCTCCTAAAGTCCATGAGACACGAGGGAGGAACTTGGATGAGCATTTAGGTGCTTGTTCTGTACAGGAAGACTGCTTTAAAACACATTAGCCTTTTAGTCCTAGCCCCCAAAATGTGTCTTAGGAAAGGGAATCTTATTCAGGGAACTGCTTAAGGGGGAAAAAAGAGGGAAGCATTTCCTCCATTAATGTTGCTCATCAAGCACTGGAGACTGCTGGGGTGCCACTTCTCTCTCTGCACAGAGCGGCGTAAGCTCATGGATTCCTGCTCACTCGCACTTAAATAGCTCCCTCTGATGGAAGAATCTCACAGTTGGCCTCGAACAGGCAGAAGGGACCAGGTTTGGATACTGGGAGGCACTGGCTAGAAGCTGTGGTGGAGCATAGTCTGTGGTCAGAGAGTACACTTGGGTGGCCTGATGATCTGATCCAGGCTGTCAGTTCCCATCTTTCTAGCAGTTAAGAGTCAGCTAATACAAAACTCTCTTTTTCTCAGTACTTGTCTGCAATGGACTTCCCCTTAAGTCCCCTGTGCATATCACAACATTATCCATGATAATCTGTCAAAGAAAAACAGTGCAAAACCCAGTGATTTTGGGTTGGGCAGAACCAGGCTTGCAATGCCTTGAGCCAGGGACAGCAAATGTGTTTGGAAAGTTGTTCCCTGCTAAAACAAATATTTCCACTGCGCCGCAGAGCCTCAGCACAGCCTGAGGGCCCACTGACATCCTGCCTTGCCTCCCCACCCGCCTCACACACAGCATTACACTTCCATTCACTCGGCACTGAAAGCCTCACAAGCCCTCCCTTGTGTACACACAAACTCAACCATCCCATCCGTGTCCTGCTCGGCTAGGCACAACGCGCACACACATGCAGCCTGTCGTACGCTCTCCCACCAACCCACACACATGCAAACCACTCCAAATGGAATCTAGATTTGTAAACTGCTGACCACATCCATAAACAAACTTGTTTAAAATTAGACTCTTGCAGTAAACAGTGGGTAGTATGAGGAGCCTGGGGAGAGGCTTGCTGCCAGCTCTAGCCCTGACCTGCCCTGGCCCTTCCTCTAGATCCCATGTTGTATTTACTTTGGAGCAGCAGAGAGACAAGCTGGGATACAGCCTGGAGCCCTGACTTGCTGCCTGTCCTCCTGTTGTGGTTCCATATAGTTTGTTCCTAACTTGGATGAGTTCTTAATCAGCAGCAGGAGATGGAGAAGGAGAACTTTTAGGCTTTGCAAACCAGTTTTGTGTTCAAGGTTAGCTTTCTCACTCCACTGTTTTATCCATGTGCCACCTAGCCTCTGTTTCCTTGAGAAGAATCTTGTTCAACAGAGTTAAGTGGCCTTTCGTAATCATTGTGACAAGAGAAGCCAGCAGCTTACATGGAAAGGGCTGTTTGTGCCTGTATAGTTACCTGATCTGGATATGCAGGATGCTGTAATGTTGTGCTTATTTCCTGCTGGTGCTGTGTAAAACACTAACACACGGAGTAGGGACTGAGAGTTTAATCCCAGGTCTGGTAGGTCAGAAGGATACTTTGCTGGTTATAGCCCTGAGTTTTAACTAACCTTCTGTTTGTTTCAGAGTTCCTGGAAAGTGTGGCTGCTATTTATCAAGATCTATTGGCTGGTAAGAATCCAAATACTGTGATTGTGCCAACATCATCCTCTGGGCAGCATCGGCAGCGCCAACCCCTAAATGACTGCAGCCCACTTGATGGGGTAGAGGCATCTCTGTTCTACCAGTGCCTCGAGTCCTTGTGTGACAGATCAAAATACAGGTATGAACGGAGTCCAGAACACAGATTTGAAGTCTCTGTCTCTGGAGACCCTTTGTAAGGCTGGAGCTGTGATGAAATTCAGGACTTTGAACAAGCTGTAACTCCCAAATAGCTCTCCATGGAGAAGTATAAAGGGAGAGATCACACTGAACAACTTTAAATGAGAGGAACAATTTCCTGGACCTAAAAACCATGGGATTTGAGCTGATTCTTGAAGTAATGGATTGAGTTGGGCCTCTGCTTTCCTTATCACTTCAGCATTGACACTTTTGTCAAGGAGAGGTCCATCTACCATGAGTTAACTAGAGGAGATAAACAAGTGCAGTTGCATTCTTGGGTATTGAAGCACAGGGAAGGCCCACTGAGGTGGATGGAGTTCGAAGCCTTAATACCTAGACATGATCACACTGCTGGTCTGTACCCAAGCCTGTGATGGAGCTGGTCTCCAGTTACAGATCTCAGGCATAAGGCTAGCCTTAGCCTTAGTTCAGCAGGGGATGAGCAATACTAGGCCTTGTTGTATAGCTTTGACTCTTTCTTCATAGTTTTTTGCAGGTAGCAAGCATGTGCCTTGCTAGAAAGTCATGGGTTAGATCCACAAAAAGGCTCAGGGCACAAGTTCCTCCTGAATCCTGCTTTAGGTGCCTGAGTCCAAATTTGTGATCCACAGGATTACTGCTGAACTGCTGCCCAGTGGTATAAATAACTAAGCATGGCGATGCCAGGGTGTTTTCTTCTCTTAAATAACAAAAGCTCAATATTCCCTGTATGTCCTTCAGATGGGAAGGACAGTGTGAGCCCATCTGGTAGGTCAGGCTCTGCACAGCACTGTGAGGGGAGCCATTCCCAGCCTTTCACTCGGTAGTTCAACGTTCAGCCAGGCTTTGATAAGCACCATTGCTTGATGAATAACACAGCCACATGGACTGTTCAACACTTCCTCTTAATGAGGTAGATAGATCTATTTTGCATGTATTCTTTTAAGAAGTATTAGGCAAGAGCAAGAATCACTGTGACGATATTGCTTAGAAGTCAGTACCAGAGGTTAAGGTGAGTGTAGAAGAAGGGGACATGTCCATTTCATCCCTACCTAGTTTTGTTACATATTTAGGCTATCATCAGAGAGGTTTTCCTGCTCCTTGGATGACTGTCACTGGGAAAAGGGTAATAACAACACAACAACCCTCATGAAAGTTTATTGTCTTCTAAAAGAAAGGATTTCCCAGTTGCTTTTTGAAAGAACGTGCCAAGAGTTGGGCTGCTTATGCCTCTGAGTGAATTTAGGCTTTTCTCCCTGTTCTTGGAATGGAGACAGGTAAGACTGCTCCTAGGGATGTACCCCAGCTCAAACATCTTGCTTCAAAAACAGGGAGCAGATGGAATGCTAAATAAGCAAGCTGATGGCTATTTGTTTTAAATTGAGTCAGGGCAACTTGACAGTGTTAGAACAGGTAAGAGGGTTTATTTCTGTGGTTTGAGCTGGGTCTTGAGTCAAAAAAAGACGATAATAGGCAAGATGACCTCTTCATCTGTCTTTTCCTAGCTGTCCACCTTCTGCTCTTGTGAAGGAAATGTTGAGTAGTGCACAGAGACTGACCTTCTATGGATTCCTTATGGCACTTGCGAAGGATCAGGGCATCAATAGAGCTCTAGGTAAGACTCCTGTGAGGGGTACAGCTCCTGATTTTCAGTCATTCTGCATTTTGGGGGAATTTCCTCTGTAATCGTGCCCCAGATTTTACGCTGGTAGGTGGAGGGAGGGGACGTTTTTCATCTTTCTGTTGACGGATTAAACTTTAACACATAACACTGTGCCTTTCCTGTCTGCTGGAAGCCGTGGAGCTTCTTCAAGGACAAAAGTAGATCTGAAATGCTGCCCTAAGATAGCAATTACCTCTGCAGTAGCTGATCATTTTAGCAGAACATTTTAACAATTGGCTATAAAGATCAGGCAGAGCGGGTCAGGAGATGAGTAAGGTGGCTGCTGTTGACAGTACTGAAGTCCCATTCTATGGTTTAGTCCTTTATTCTCCCACAGATTTTAAGTGACTGCTCTCATCTACAAGAATAGAAGGCTCACCTAATGGGAAAACCTCCGCTGCCTCCTTGGTTCAAAGACTGAAAGCCCAATCTTTCCCAACTCTTCCCCATCTTCCCTCAAGGCATTGTGATCTAACTGGGATTTTCATCTATGGCCTGCTGAAAACCTGGGGGTATCATAAACCACAAACTGCTACACAGTTCTGTACCAGACTCCTGTGGGAACCAGAGGGATTCCCAAGCAGAATCTCACTGCTTGTTTCCATGTTGTGCTTGTTGAAGCTGTGCTAGAGCATGGAAGCAAAGTGTTGCATTGGCAAAAGACAAGTATGTAATCCATACACAGCTCAGACCCACAATTCCATATTGTCCTATATGCCTTGCTTGTGCTCTTCCTCCTCTTGCAAAGGGGAACAGAAATGGCTTTTTGTGTTTCACAAGGCTATATCCAGGAGGCAAGTTTAAATGTATAGAGACCCAAACACTCATCTTCACTCATCTCCATTCCTCAAATAATGTAGCCAGTAGGGGTAGGGTTTCTCTGTCTTTGGGTAGGAATCCTCTCCCTGTGCTTGTAGGCTTGAGTCCCTACCAGTCCCTGTATTACAAAACAAGGCTCAGTGAAAAGGTGTACCTTGCCCAAGGGTTGTTCTTTTGCACAGGTGTGTGTCATAATAGAGCAGAAGTGTCCCCTCCCTGGCTGAGCCCCTTCTTACAGCAAACCATTTAAGCTGCTAATGCTCCTCGGGGGCAGGGCTGCTTACCCAGCAACATGGAGATTACATATCAAAGATGCATGAACACAGCCCTGCAATCTCCTCTGCAAACAGGCTGAGGAAGCAGTGTATTCACTGGGGAAGGTGATGCCTGGATTGCAACAAGCAAAATCTTCTTGGCTTTTTTTCCTCTTTGCCCTGTGAAATCAACTTCAAATCGAGTGCAAAGAAAACAGATGAGCAGAAAAAAACCACATCCTGCCCACAGCTTCCATTGTGCCATCTACAAAGTGTGTGGGGTTTCATTCCCATTAATGTGGGGCCGTCCCCTGGCCCTCTGCCATCTCCTGCTGAGGCCTCTCAGAGGAGGGGCAGCAGCCACAAGTCTGACAGGTGCTAGCATCTTGGCACAGAGAGGAGGATTCTTTTCCTGGTGTCTTTTAATCTCTCCTGAAGGGTGAATTCAATAGTTCTGGGGCTGTAGGGGATCACAAGCTCCCTAGAGCCCTTCAGCGAGGGTAGTTTCAGGTAAAGGAGCTTTCAGTCAGGATGCCTGCTGTCTCTCTGGTCTCACAAAGCCACTAGTTTTCCTTGAGGAACAGGGGTAGGGATTAGAGCAGCGCATTCAGGCTGGAGCAGCACTTACGTGTTTGTCAGGCAGGCTGGAATCCGCAGCCTAACTCCAGTGTCAGTGTTGATTTGTGAATCCTTTGAGGGTTATTTACTGACTTGTGTAATTCTTGCGCCCTCGAGACCTCACTGTGCATTCTGCAAACACAGAAAGAGGCTTTAGCTGCTTATTCTTTTAATAGAGCCCATGAAAGAGAGCAGGCTGGGACACTTCACTGGACCTCCTGACACTCTGTGTTGCAGTGCGAGGCTTCCCTGTTCATCTGCAGGAGGGGAAGACCAGAACTGGAAGAAGTGGGGGAATCAGTTCTGACCTTAACTGGTTCTGATTTTTAGGCCCTTCATTGCTATGTTTTTGGTGACTGCTGCCAGCTTGTCTGTGTGAGGCAGCAGCTCTCCAGCCTGTCCTTCAAGAGCAACATGCCAGGGCCAGGTAACCAGGTTTGTGTCCCCACAGGGAGTACAAATCCCCTTGCCAAAGGTACTGATTGTGGCACCCAGGTCTCCTGACAAACAAGAGCATTCCTCACTGCACTGTTGGTACAGACTACCAAGTGGTGTGCAGTGGCACTATCCAGGTTGTGGTAGCAATTCCTGTCACCTCCGTGCAGGCTGATCATACCCTCCCTCAACCCCTCCTACAAGGTGTAGTTTGTTGCAGGGTTAGGAAGGAGGGCTCTCCTAAGAGCCCTGTCTTCCTTTCTGGGCTCTTCCTGAAGTGTCAGTGTCTTTTGAGATAATGGCAAGGACAGTCAACCAGCTGTTGCAGTCCTACACCTTGTCCTTCATCCTGAGTAGGGTTTTGAATGTGCAAAGGAGTGTGCTGACCTTGTGCTTAGAAAGGGTACATGATTACAGGCCCAGCCTTTCAGGCTGTCACCCCGCCAGGGAGCAACACTAGAGCACAGTCCATCCACACTTACTCTGTAGGCTCAACGGACACCAGAGTCAGGCCTGACTTTCCTGAATTGCAAGGAAGGCAACAGGGTTCCATCTGTGGAGTGTTTTGATCCCCAAGCTCAGTGCACCACAAGAAAGGCAGGTGGCACAGAAGTATGCATCTCCCTGGGTGGTACAGTGCATGCTTCAGGCTGTGGCACAGACAACAACAGATCTATCGCTCTGATAGGATCTGGGACTGGTGACTATACAGGGCAATTAGCAGAGGCCTGAACTGACATTCTGTCATCTCCCTGACAGTACAAAGTAGTTTTGTGCAGGGAATGGAAACTGCCAATCCTGAGGGCTCTTCAAGTTCTCTGAGTTGAGACTACTGAGAGTGCCCTCAGTTTATTATGAGCTCAGCCACAGCCTGACTGAAGAACATGGAATATAGATCATCATTCCTTATCTGTCCATGATCCTCAACATTCAATGTCCATTTCTCTAATAGGCATAAAGAAGAGTCTTCTCTGTCTTGCAGGGCAGATTTTGGATGCTGCTGTGGCTTGAGCGCTTTTCTTTATAGCCTAACTCTGCCCTGAAACTTCCCTTTTTTTTTTCCCCAGGGGCTTTGCCAGATAAAGGAGATTTGTTTGTGGACCCTGCCATGGATCATGAACTTGAGAAATTGTAAGTAAAGTTGTCTAAAGTAGGAGGTAAAGCAACAGATTAAAGTTAGCATGCTAAGGGAGACTTTAGTAAGGTACTGTCCCTATTCCCTTGCTCTACTATAAAACAATTGAGGAGTTAATACAACAGCCTGAATAGAGAGACTCTTTCTTTGGAGTGTTTTCATGCAGCCAACAAATGCTTCAGAAACAAAGGGGCAAAGTGTGCCTCAAAGAGTGATCTAGAGGAAGCAGCAGTCTCTAATGAAAAGGGAAGTTTTGTTTGGATGGTGAAAACCAGGAGTGTTGGAGGACACAGGCTCAGCCCAGAAGAAAGATCTGTTTAATCAGGAAGAAAGAACCCTATGGCAAATCATGTAGGTACCAGTGCAAAGCGTTCCCCCTCAGTGCCACGAGCATCTTTCCATCCATGTGCAAGCTGTGAATGAGTCCTCCTCCCAGGTTCACTCCACAACTGCTGCATGAGGGTTGGGGATGACAAGTTATCCTGCCCAGCCTTTGTCTTTTCTCTTTCAGGGTAGCTCAGGTTTCAGGGCTCTCCATCTCTGGTCCCGCCAGCTCCAGCGGGGACACAGCCAGTTTGCCTGTGCGTAACTCACCCCGGATGAACTGTCCCTGGAAACCTCTCCACCATCGGCGAAAAATGGATGCTGAGAGTGAAGGCTCCAACGAAGAGACAGACTCCTCTGAGAACTGACGGTTGTGAGGGTGGGCACCATTCCCATCTTGGCTTCTCCAGAGCCCATTGGAGCAGCAGCACCTCCTCCCAGAGCATCTGCTGGGTTCTGTCCACACCACCAGTGTGTGTGTGTGGCTGTGCCAGTCCCCCTTACCAGGTCCACCCATCTCATCCCAGGAGGAACTCCACCTTTTTCCTAGCTCCAAACTCATGCAGGAGCTGTTTCCAGCTGCAGAGTTCTGCTCCCCTCTGCTGGCAGGCAACACAAACCAGCACCCAATAGCTCTGCCTCTTCTTGCAAGCACAGGGGCTCCCTCACGGTTCAGCAGTTGCTGGAGCAGTGAGAGTGCCGGTGCAGGCTGCTTGCCAGCGTTGTGTCGTGTAGCTGTGCTCAGGCTTGGCCTAGACAATAGAATGGTTAAATCACCAGTGGCAGCTCTGCATTCCTGCTCCGTTATAATTATTCCTACTACAGCTGCACCTGCATGTGATCAAAGGTAGAGAAACTCCTAGAAAAGAAGGGCTTAGCTATTGCCATGCCACCTCTCTCTGCTTCCTTCTCCATGCATCCAAAACTTGCCAAAGCAAATACAGCAAATAAGCTAGGCTGCAATAAGTACTGCATGATGCTGTCTCTGTTCTCTGCTGCACTGAGTTCCCTTCTGTGAGGCCTCCAACAGCGTATTTAGCTCATTTGGAAAAGCAAGCTTCACAGGGGGTGCAGCAGAGAGAGAGGCAGAAAAGTCTTTCAATTCCTTGCCCCAGCTTGTGTGATGTGCAAATATACAGAGCGTCTGCTGGTGCTGGGTGGGCAGAAGCATGAGGAGAGCTGGAAACAGTTCTCAAATGAGCCCTGGCTACTTTTTGTCAATATTGGTATTGAAGGGTTATCATACTGGCATGTAACCCTTTACAGCTACAGAGAGAAGCAGCATCTCAGGATGTTAATGGTAACCAGTGCAGCAGGTTGGCCTCCACAGCCCTAACACTTGCTCTAGCATGGCGCCTGTGTCTCAGCTTGCACAGACTCGCTCTTCCCCTTGGTTCTGGGGGAGCCTCCTCGCACTTCCTGTTCCTGGAACACTGCAGCATGGGGCACCAGGAGCTGTACCCCAAAGCTGACAGCCATCAGCTGGTAGATTCAACACACACTGCAGCTATTTTAAGGCTACTGCGGATCTGTACCACAGCCGCACTGTGGAGGGCGCGGGACGGGTGATTGATTTATTTATTGTAAGTTATTTATGACCCTGCTCAATGACTGTGCTTCCTCTCGCACCCTCTGTGGCTGCGCCAGCCGGGCAATAAAGCACAGTGCAAGGCTGCTCCTGCCTCTGGGGTCCCATAGCAGCCCAGACCCCCCCACGGGGCGGTGTGGACGTGGGGCCCAGGGCAGCAGTACCAGTACCCCCAGTTTGTCAGCGAGGCGGCGCACCACACATGCACATACACCACACTCCCCTCTCGCACCACCGTGCAGGCACTTTCCTCCACGCATGCCGGTGTGACAGTAACAGGGTAAGGGGGCAGCCACTGGAAGGGTCGGTCCCTTCCCTGCTCTGGCCAAACACCACCTCAAATGGTGAGAAACCCTTCACCCCCTCCCCGTGCCGGCTCTGCAGTACCACAGCCCCTCCTCAACACCACAGTCCAAGGAACGGGAATAACACACTCCTATTAAAAGCAGGGAGCCAAGTTGAACAGGATTAAAACAAGCCCTCAACTCACTGCTGCCCTGCAGTTCATCTCATGGTGAAATGAGAGCTGGGGACTTTGACCTCGGCTCAAACTGGGCAACAAAATAACCAGGGATCCAGCAAATACCCACAGGACTGCTTTACCTGGGCCTTTTCACTGATGGTGTAATTAGAAGCTAAAAAAAATAATCTTTGATTTTTTTTTCTCCTGCATCGATACATGCTGGTTTAGAAGACAGTAAAAAGGATTATCCGATGGTCAAAGTGAGACCCTGCAAATAGAGAGGACTCCACAGCACCATGGAGTGGGAGCACTGAGCAGAACAAAAACAGTCATGTCCACAGCACACAGGTAATATGATGTTTAGAAGAACAGCATTCCCCTTCTCTCTGCCACTTAGTGAGCTAAGGTGTAGGCCAAGACAGACAGGAGCACCGACGGGGCAGCCCAGGAGCTCCTGCCCTGTCTTTTACAGCAGTGAGGTTAATCCTGTAAGAAGGCCTGTCGCCACTGGCTAGCAGATAGCAGTGGGTGTGAGGGCACACTGAATTTTAATAGAGTGGAATCCAGAGATATTTGGAAAGCACCCTGGGCACAGCCATGTCCTGGCCCCCTCCCCACCCAACCCAGACAAACTGAGACAATCCTGCAGAGTTTACTCCAGGCGAAGGTGGCATCAGTGCCTCTTGCTGGCTTCTCTTTGAGGTGCAGTCCCTGGGTCATCAATATGAGCCATAACGATCCTGAGGAGGAAACAGACCAAGACACCATGCTACAAACTTCATGCAGGCTCCAGAGACAGTTATCACAAGGTCTAGACAGGATGCAGTGCAAAGGCAGGAAGTAAAATCATAGGTTAGGGTTGGAAAGGACCTTAAGATCTTGTAGTTCCAGCCCCCAACTTTTTAAGTTCAGCCTGGGATTTGTGGGGAGAAAGCATATCTGACATGACGAGGTGTCTTGTCCAGCAGGAGTGTTAAGGCTGGCCATGTGGAATTGCTCAGCTGCTGTAGTGTAGTGATCAGCTATAAAAGAGAGGTCTCTACATGGAGCTTTGCACGTGATTTGAGAAGATAATTCCAGAAGCCGTACTGTAAGATAGTGTGGGAGCCCCTGAGCATGACTACAGCCCATGTAAAGGTGCCAGGGTGTAAGCTCACCTGGAGAGAGTTCATCACCCCATTGGCTAGAACAGCCATCTTGCCAGCAACAGATTTCACTCCTTGCTTGAACTGTGCAATGTCAGCTGCAGGCAGGACATTTCCAATGGACACACCACCTACAAGAACCAGTAGCAGTTAGCCCAGAGTGCCCCAGCTCCAAAGAGCACCCTGACCCCTTCCAGTCTAGGTCCTCCAAACCTGCTCCTGTCCTCAGCCCATTGAGTGCTAACAAACCTGAGTGCACATTCTCAGCCTCTCCAAAGAGGTCTGCAGAGCTGATGGCGCTGCTGCCCGAGAGCTGCTGCAGTCGGGATCTGGCTTCATACTGCAGCAGAAAACAAAACAATATGGTTATAAAGGAAGGGAATGAAGTAGGACCTGAGCAAACAGGAGGAGATGAAGCCAGAGCTGTACCAGCTTACGCACTGTAGAATGCATCTACCTCAGCATCTGCCTCCCGCCCGAAGAACATATCTGAAGAGATGGCTTTAGCCCCTGCAAACTTCTGCCGAGCTTCATTGGATTCCACAACGAATGTCCTGCTCTCTGGCTCCCGCCTACTGGGGGGTCTGAGGAAACAAGAGAGGAGACATTCAGCTTCAGCTCACCAACACAGCAAAGAAACAGACTCCTCTCTCAGACCCCAGTTGACCAAAAGAAAGCAACCAATCCTCAAGCACTAGCTACCATCAGGGTTCTCTGCTCCCCACCTCAGGACAGCCAGCACTTGATGACCATAAAGGCTGTCTCATGACAGGCAAGTAAGTGTTCCTTTCATTCAAAGCCCCTTTCACTCAAAGCCCTTTTTCTTGGCCTTGTCCATGAAAGTTGCCTTTTGTAGCACAAGCCTCCTGTCATCACATAGGAGCATCTTTTCCCACAGGTCCCAGTCCCATCCCTTTGTCCCACGCACCAGGAAGGAACAGGAGCAGTAGCAGGCACTTTACCTCTCAGAAATAGGCCGAATACTAGAAATGGTCACCTCGGGTTCCTCCTCTTTGTCCATACCCCATGAAGAGTCTGTTTCCCATCGTGAGCCAAATGCATCTTCAAATGAGAAGGGACTATATTTGTACCTAAGTAGCAAAAGATAAAGGCAATTTAGGCCAGACATTAAATTCAGGAATAAACCAAATACTATGCTGAAGCCAAGTCTTACTTGGGGGGTCCAGAGGTGAAGCTTCCAGCATCTTCAAACAAGTCCAATTGTGAGCGGGAAGATTTTGCAACCAGCGGCGTCTCCTGCTCAATTACTTGCATCTCAGACATCACCGAGTGTGACACAGAACTAGCACAACAAACAGGCAGTCAGGGCCCTGGCTCCCACAGCATCCAGCCCCTACAGTCACCCTAAAGCCCTAAAACTCAATCTGGCCTTCACAGGCAGGGCAGGTGCCCCAAGTCGCAAGGGAGAGCTGTGGGATACCAGCCCCCTTCCCCACTTACTTAACTTAATCCCACTCCCTCAGAAGTTTTGAGATACCTTCTTAAGGGAAGTATTCTGCAAGGAGACAGGGCTGTAGAAATAGACACTGACAGGCCACAGGCATCTTTGGAAAA
The DNA here is from genome assembly GCA_025447955.1 of Psilopsiagon aurifrons. Taxonomy (NCBI): domain Eukaryota; kingdom Metazoa; phylum Chordata; class Aves; order Psittaciformes; family Psittacidae; genus Psilopsiagon; species Psilopsiagon aurifrons. Next base: position 7,823 of record JAOEHY010028757.1, on the reverse strand, counting down.
GCTCCAATGAGAGCTAGAACCTCAGAGTGCCCATTCCTTCAGGGGCCTGAAGCATTCTGAGACATAATTCAGCATATGAGGACTTTAAATCACCTCCTTATCTGGTAACAGCAGCAAGCTATTGCCTTCAGAAAACTTCCAGAACAGGATGCTTCCAAGGCGCCTGTCTGTTCTATGACACACACAGTTAAATACCTCCTTGACGGCAAGCCCATGCCCAGCCTCTCTGCTTGTTCACGCTTCTTCCCTTCAAGGTTCTGAAGTTTCTTCTCTTCCTTCTTCCGATCAAGCTGCAGTTCTTGATAAGCCAGTCGCATCGAGGTGACTCTAAAGGAAAGAGCTAAGGTGGGGATCAGCTCATCACCCTCCTCCTCAGCCCATGCTGTTCAGCGGCAAGGGGGAGAGTAACCTTGACAACCCATCAAAACACCCACTCCCATAACAGCTTTGCCATGAATCCCTGCCGAGAAGCTACCTTGTCTTCCCATCTCACCTCTGCTGGGATTCAAGTCTTACTAGGCTTAGTGTAAGCACTGATTCTCCCCAACACTCCTGCCAGAATGCCCCATCCGGTTCAGCTTTGCCTTTTTCAGTCATATCTAAAGGTCATCAAACACAAAATACTTCCATGTCTGCTCCCTGAACTCCTCTAGGGATGCTAATTTGAATAAAATATGGCAATATAACTTGAGCCCTGCATAAGCACCTTATTGGCTTAAAGCTACCACTCATCCTAACAGGCAGCATGTTCTGTACTCACATGACATGGTCCTACAGTGAAGAGCATTAACCTCATATTACTTCTGCCTTAAGTGTGCAAGGTATTCAGCCCAAACAGGGCACTTACATGGACTCCTCAGCTTGCTTCCTGGACTCCACTGCCTGCTGCTCCCTCAGCTGCTCTGCCACCTGGGCTTGCCGCTCGATCTCGCTGAAGCTCTGGCTGCTCACCTTCTGGGCTCCAAGGCCTTTTTTTGCCCCCAGCTTGAAAAACAAAACCATAAGATTGTGATTTCCTCACCCTAAACTGTTCATCGTAGAAGAAAACCAGAATCCTACTCCTTGCTGTATTCATCAGGCCTTCAGTCCCCCTGTGCAGACACAACCTACAGACCCAAACAGAGCTTGCAACAAGAGTATGGAAGAACACTCACAAGTTAACTCACCATTAGTCAGTGGTAAGAGATCAGTCACATACACTTCAGACCCTAATGAATCATGATCCAAAACCTAATTGTTTTTGTTCCTTAATATACACGCTATCTTTCAAAATAAGCAGCCCTCTCTCTTTCCCAAATGGATCTCTCAGTAAGCAGCTTTGTTAAGGGCAGAAAGCAAAGGCCAGGGAAAGGACATGCTCTAGCTCCTTCTCCATAAAACAAGAGCTCAGACATACCCCTTTCTTGGCAGCTCCTGGCTTCTTCTTTCCAATGAGGGAGGATTTAAGTTCTGTGAGAAGAGGGAAGCAGCAAATAAGAAAAGTTAATTAATTAAAGAAGCCAAAATTAGTCAGTAATCCACACAAGCATCCACCACAATCCAGCTGCTAGAGTCCAGGGCACACCATGCAGCTTCACATCAGAAGCCTGGGTTACTTCACCCAGCCAAGAATGATGCACTTAGAAGCTCCACAATAGCAGGCTGGTGGCCTATAGAAGCATGTCCATTGCAGCTTCAGACCATATGAAGGCCAGTGCCTCACCAATGCCTTAGGGACAAAGAAGCAAGAACCCCAAGGTCACATCTACATGAACAGACAAATGACAAAATGGACCTGAAGTGCAGCAAGCTGTAAAAGCAACAGGTTCCCCAACACCTGGCACCAGGAACCTGTCGCTCCAAGGGCATGGAGCATGCCACACTTGTAAAACCAGCCAAGGTCGAGCCAAGCAGCAGATGCCTGGGAAAAGTGTCAGAACAAAGCAAACACAGAGGGGCTGCCCAAGACGTTTTCCCAGCTTCCAACCTATAGCTCCAAAATCTTACCACCCTTTTTGGGCTTTTGGTCCACAAAAGTGTCTTCTTACTTTCTACACCCACATGACCTTTGTCAACTCATACTTTAGATCATTCTTGACAACCTTTCTTACATGTTTTCTAGTCTCGCCATAGGTTTATGCTGAGAGAGATTCATGGAGAGAGCAGGACATTCACACTACCCAAGACTCTTTTCAGCTCACTATTCCTAACATTTGACTTGAGGTTGTTTGGGGCTTTTATATTACTGTCAGGAAGCATTTAACAGAAACATCAGCAACATCCCTTTCCAGATATGGAATGGTTTAGATCCCAACATGATACATGTAAGCTTTGGCTCATTCCCTCCCTCCAAGCACAGGAAGCTCTCAAGTTAAGAGTGAAGGAAGAATCACAGAAGGGGCAGCAGAGTTGTCACAAGCAGCCAGCATAGGCCAGCTGTAAGCCAGTTACCTCTGGCAGGAGCAGGCTCTTGTGTTGATAGACACATGGACATGTCTGAGGAAGAGACACAAAACATGGGGAATAAATAGACACTTGAGGACACAGCTTTCCACTCAGGATGAACCCACTGCAGGCTAGGAGCACACTCTCAATAAGGAAAGAAGGTCTAGCTAGATGCTGTGTGTGTAGCCAGGACAGTAATGGTAGTGAAGAATCAAAGTCCTAATACTCTGGTAGCCAAAAACTCATTTGCCTCCAAAGGTTCGGGGGGCAGGGGACCCCCACACAAACCAAACCCCACAGCCATGTGGCCTTGACCAGCCAAGTTCTAGATACAGAAATGCCAAGTTTTGTCCAAAGCTCAAAAACTGAAACTAAGATTTTGGGAAGGTGACAGCTTTGAATTCTATCATCCAATTAAGGAGGAAACCTCCAGTAAAATATGGCTTGGTTTGGGGGTTCAGGGAGATCCTCAGTACTGGCTCCACAGGAAGATAAGCTCCTTCAGATGTTCTGAAAATTGGCTCATCAGTTCCAGCTCCACTGAGCTTACTACTGAACAGTAGGAATAAGAGCAAGACTGACCGGAGAGGTAGTGAAAAGTCTCACTTACCTAGAGGAGCTTTAGGAGATGTGCTCAACAAGTCAGTAGATGGGCCTTGGCTGGAATCTGCGGGCACAAAAACAGAGAGAACATTCAGCAGATTGATTCTCAGCCCCATTCTTATTCATGTACTCACACTTCCACTTACATAAAAGAGAGTTTTACTTCCTCAGCTCTTCCCCACCACCCCAAACAAGCCAAGTTACAGTGATATGTGCTATTTCCCAAGCACAACAACTTAATCTTCATTAAGCAAGTTATTCACTCTGTAGTGTTCTTAACACATGAAAAGCAAGCAAATACTTCGCAGGGAACACACAAAGCTGTTTCAAACCACAGCCATGCCCCCACATACTTGGTCTCGTCATCATTCATCCTAGAAACAGTTTTCTGCTCTATATTAGAATCATGGAATAGTCAGGGTTGGAAAGGACCTTAAGATCATCCAGTTCCAACCCCTCTGCCATGGGCAGGAACACCTCACACTAAACCATATCACCCAAGGCCCTGTCCAACCTGGCCTTGAACACTGCCAAGGATGGAGCATTCACAGCTTCCCTGGGCAACCCATTCCAGTGCCTCACCACCCACACAGTAAAGAATTTCTTCCTCCTTATATCCAATCTAAACTTCCCCTGTTTAAGTTTGAACCCGTTACCCCTTGTCCTATCACTACAGTCCC
>JAOEHY010028756.1:25993-50254 GCA_025447955.1 Psilopsiagon aurifrons | reverse complement strand
TGCTTCCTCCCAGCTTCATGTGCCGCTCCTCACTGGCAGAGCATGAGACTGAAAAGTCCTTCATCAGGGTAAGTGCCACTTAGCAACTAAAACATTGGTGTGCTATCAGCATTGTTCTCAAGGGAGAGTCAAATCACAGCATTGCACCAGCTACTAGGAAGAAAAAGGACTCTATCCAAACAGAAACCAGGACAATGGTACAGCTCCTGGAGCCCTCAATTGCCCTTCTATAAAAGGATTTTTTCAAATAAACTCCTCTATAAATTTAATTAATATTTTTTGAACATTTGCCAGCAGTAAAATTAAAGTGCATTAGTGGATTAGCCTTCAGGCTGGGATGCTCCCTCTCATTTCCAGCCTGGTTCACAGAACCACAGAAAATAATGTAGACTTCACCACTCCTTTTTTCAGTATTTATGGAAATCTGTATTTTAGTTTTCTTAGGAAAGGGTGAAGTAATGTTAAGGGACATTCTTCATTCTTAACATACCTACATTTAGGGATGATATGATACTTATCACTATAGAAAAAATGCCAGCTAGAAAGTCCTAATTTCTAAATGCATTGAATGGACATAGAAGGCAGGAAAGGAAGGCTGATACTACTAAATTCTTATGGGTCTAAAGTAGTTTTAAAACTAATGTGCTAATTTTATTCTTACTTTAATGGATTTAGCATTCTAAGTAAAATTCATTGTACTTATTTCAATGCTGCCAAAAAAAATTCTAAGAACATTCATACATTTTAAATAATGTAATACTGTAAAATGTCTCAAGGTGACATGCCGAGGCTTTGTACTTCTATTCAGTGTTTATTAAAGATAAAATTCTTACAATTGTATCTCAGTTTGCAATTTTATTAAGAATTAATCTGGTTTATACACTAGATATGATGTCAAATATGGAAGAATAAAATGTTGGAAAATTTTACAACCACTGGATGTCATTGTTGTTCTCTTAAGCTACCCATAAAAAAAAGAAAAACTAGAAGCCAGTGTGAAGACTGGGACTTGAGAATAAACATCTTATGGCTGGTTTCCACATTTGTCATTTTAAATAACTTTAAAAAAATATTTGCATAAATTAGTAGGCTGTGTTAATACTAATGAATTCCATGAAGCCAAATGAACTGCATGGGTATTTAAAGCAGCAGCCTAACTGCTGCTGTCTTTAGTAGTTCCTCAGTTACTGCAAATTTCAGTGCAGCTAATTAACAAGAAATAATGATCTGGATTGTACAGTGTATAAGCAGCTCATTTTAATAGGTGTAGTCTTCATAATTTTTTACATAACATATTAAATCCTACTTGTGAAACGTTACGTATTGAATGCCAACAACAGAATGCACGTTCCAGATAGATCTTTTCATGCAGTTGTCTCAAAATGAAGTGCTAATAAAAGTCAGTAACAGCTACCAGGGGACAAATCCAGCCCCTTTCTCCCTTCTGAAAGTCATTCTGCAAATAACTGTCACAGCCTGACTCAGAGGAAGAGGTGCAGCTGTAGCGGTTAGTTCTGTGCATGAAAGCAAAGGAGTAATGGAATCACTACTGAATGGAGATAGGCATGAAAAGGCTAAATACTCTGCTGAGCAAAAGTCTTCCATACTTCTCTTTTGTGGGCACCCAGGTAAGCTATGGACCTGGACAAGACTTCCTTTCAGGGCTCTGTAGCTGCCCAGTGGCTTGCAGGAGATTTCTTAGTGCTTCCCTACAGTCCTTCCACCCCCCGCTGTACATCTGCCCAGCACCTGGCCCGGAACTTGGAAGAGTTCTTAATTTCGTTCTATGTGCACACTTATTACCCTCATAAGAAAGTAAGACTGAACTACACTCTGTGTACAGTGGGTGGGTTGAACACAGCTGTGCAGCAGACCACTTGTTCTCTTTCTACTCTGTGTGAATGATGTTGTTTAAAGTATCCAGTCATTTTTTGCCATCAAGTGATTTGGGAATGAAGTTATATCAAGTCAACAAAGGAGAGCAAACAGATTTTGGTTTACTTCTCAAGAAGTCACCCCATTTACCTGGAGATAGCCTTGCTCTAAATGAAACCATCACTCTCTGCCATAGCGATATAATGAGTATTTCATGTCAGGAGAAATATAGAGAAATGAAAGAGTAATGTCACCGGAAAAGAAGCAGCAGGGATCTAGGTTATCAACTGGAGACAGGCTTGCTATTAACGGATGGGCTGCTTTCCTCACCTTTGCAACTGAAATGGATGTCAGAGGCTTTGATGTGGGAAGGACGGAGGAAGTGCAGCTAACCTGTCTTAATACAGCTCCTGACTAACATTTGGATTTGAATATGGTGGTACCATAACTGAAAGATAAAGTCTGCATCTTCAGTGTGCAGCTATAACAGTTATGGTGCCAGAGGGCTTTTGTTCTCCTGCTTGCTCTCTTTTCAAACCTGCAGAGTTAATAAAGGAGCTGTGTGTGCTCCCCTCTGTATTGTGTATGCTTGAGTTACAGTAAATGGTCTAAATTGGCCTTGGGTAGAAATACATTAGCTTCAGTCTTTTGAAATATTAATAGCAGTGCAGATGGGTCAGCAGGGACAGGCTTGGGCCTGCTGTTATAGTCCATTGATATTGTACAGCATGGACATCCTTTCTGAAGTTGTAAGAACTCCTGAAATGCTCAGGGCAGTATGGTTCTCCATCATCCCCAGTTTATGGCAGCTCACTGGTAGCACATCACATTGCTGAGGCTCCGTCGTCAAAGTCAGTCCAATGTGCACCTATGCTTCAGGGACTGAAAAAGAAATGTCCATCTGTATTTTATTGCAGGTCCCATATGTCTGCAAGCTTGCAGTGGCAATACCCAAATCAAGCTTTTTAGTTTTTTTTTGGTGTGGCCTTTGTCTCTCAGTGGGAGTTGGGTGCTTATGCCCTAAAGCCTTTGAGGATTTGGGACCAAGTTTTCTTTCTAGTTAAAATGCAGCCACTAGAACATGGTCAGGGTATTTTTGCATCCTCTGCATTGGACACTGTGAGTAAAAAGTAATTCTGTAAGAACTGAACAAGGGCAGAGTTTTCCTAGCATTTTAAAACTTTTTGATGGAAACAGCATTTCGTCATCACCAGAATTTTAACAAAGATGGACTAACAAATCAGATATCTGCATCAAAATAATTGATACTCTATCAACTGATTATACTGCCAACTGCAGTTGACATGAGCTGAACACTTTCAGTCATCCAGGGGGAGGCTTAGGCACCCAAGCTGGGGTTGGACAGCACCCTGCATTTTGGTGCTCTTGTGCCAGAAAAATACCCTATCTAACAGGCTATTTAAATATGGATGCCATGGGCACACCCATTCACCCTGTGCCTCTGTTTCTGTTTTGACAGATCTCGGCTTTGTTATCTTTCTCTTTCTCTCTCATCTTTGATGGGTCTTGGGTTCATTCTGAGACATAATGGGAAAAACGAGATCTCGAAAACTTTCGCGGGACAGGAAAACCACTTCCTACCCAGTTCTATTTCTGCTTCTAAAATTCTGTTTGGTGGTAGTTTCAGTGAACTCATTCTTCCTTTGTGTGCCATATGATCCACAGTTGTTTTCTAAATCACCAAAAGTCATTGACAGGCTGTGTGGTTTTGATTTAGGGCAAAGATGTTCTTTTTAAAAAATCATTAACTCAAAATATAGAAAAAAAAAAAAAGCTGTGTTTACCTTACTCTTTGACTTCAAAAAATTTTATGAGCAAAAGGCACTTATATCTACACTATTTATAGACGTAAAAGAAGATTAAATGGAATTGTGTTTATCTCAAATTAGATAGCCGGCAATGAACTGAAATGAGATGCTCAATAGACATATGTATTCTTGTACACATAATATGCACATCTGAGTCATATAGACTATAGAAACATTTCAGTAGCTTTCATAGATATAAACAGATATGCAACATGTGGGATTAGCAAATACACATATATATGTGTATATAATTTTTAATTTAAAATTATTTACTGGTTTGGATATTCCGTAAAAAAGAAAAGACAACTACACATTCATAATTTGTATTAATTTTGTACTTTCAAAGTTTTGCCTATTCTTTCAGTATTTATCTAGCTATTTCCCCCAGATGTTAGATTATACTTTTTCAAAGATGCAGGATACTATATTGCTAAAATACCCACAACTTTACAGGGCAAAATAAGGAAGAGGATGAAATGCTAAAAGCACTTTCAAGAATATTCTTTCAAGAGTATTATTTCCCCTCAAGCCAAATTACATCATCCAACAATATGAGGCAGGCAAAAATACAGATCAGATCTTCAAACTGAACTCTGTTTTCTTCTGGTACAACAAAGCAATTTTGCAGTTAGTGCAAATGATGGCTGGAATTTAGGAAACCTCAGGATGCTCTGTGTTCACTGACTTGAAAGTTCATTCATAAATATAACAGTATGAATTCTTGGATACTAAAATGCCATTAGTAGCTGATAGGGAATTGACCATCCATCACTGCCTCTTTAGACAATAATGTGGGGCCTGGTAGAAAAGATTGCTGATTCTATAAAGTTCATCAAGAAACGAGGAGATAGGAAATTCAGCTGCAGATGGCCTAAGAGACCCTGCTGTGCTCTGGTAATGCATTGGCAATGGTTTCTGTGGCATTAGCTATATTTTCCAGTCATGTACAATTGCAGGAACATTTGCATACTAGTATAGTGATCATTGTACCTTACCGCAGCTTGGACCCCCCTAGCCAACAATCAAATTTTGATTGTTGCTGCCTTTTCAATTAATATACTAGGAAAATAGATTAGGAAAAGACATTAGAGGATAACATACTCCATCCTCATGTCTCAGCTATGTATCCTGGCAGATATTTAATCAAATTTTTCTTAAAAACACCAGTGTAGTAAGTGCTTCAACTTGTTCAGGGCTTTAATGTTCATATGGTTTACACTGGCATAGGAGCGGTTAAGATCTTTCCTCTTTGCAGCTAGCTTTTACGTTTCTGTGTATCTAGCTTATGTATCTGAAGGCTTTTGGCAAATTTCTTTTAGTCTTCTCTCTTTTCTGAATTAAACTCTTCCGCCTGTACTACAAGCAGTTCATCATGGACAGTGCTTTTCAGATCTCTGAGTTTTCCTGTCCCTCTTGACATTTTCAGCAACTGGTCCACAAATCCCTTGAAACAAAGACCCTTAGGGTGGATGAGTCTTTAGATAGAGAGGAGAACCTTACGGTGGATGAAATATATGTAGACAAAGGAGCGGTAGTAGCAGAATATGTATGGCTTGCACATGACTCTGTCTTCATGACATGTTAACATGACACCTATTTTTTTTGCAACATCACAACATTTGTGACTTGGATTTGGCTGATTATCTGCTATTAACCTCAAGGTGTTTTTCAGCAGAACTGTTGTATGGCCTATTATTCTTCAGTCTGTTTGTGCAGTTGACTATTCCTGCATAGGTGAAAAAATCTGCATTTGAGTTACATCTGTTGGTGTTTTTTCCAAACTATTTCTTCAATTTGTACATTTTGAATTTCAATCTTGCCTTTCTGTGAAAATCACCCCATGTTCAACTCTAATAATCATGTTTTCACTTTGTCATTCACAGCATTGGCTGATATACCTCTAAAACACCTCTCCAGTCTGATAGCAAAACATTGATACCTGAATTTCTTATACCACTTTCACACTCACTCAATGAATCTGTAGTTGCTGTCCATGTTTCCAAAGCCTGCTCACATAAAATCATTAAGAAGAAATGAGTTTTTAGGAGAGTGAACATGCTGTGAAGATGTAGGTGGTAGTGGTGGGTTTATCCATGTATTCTTATTTTAGCTAAATCAAACTGATTTGAAAATGACGTTGGGTTTTGAACCAGAATACTTTATTAACCTTGCTTTGCTATAAATCTCCTATGTGTTCCTAAGCCCTATTCAGACTGGTACACCAGATTTTATTGGATTCTTCTATTCTTTCCCTCGCATCCTCTGATAGAAGATGGTTATGTGGCAACTGACAGTCTGAAATTCAGACAGTTCTCAGCTGAGAACTTCTACTTTCTGTTAGATGGTAGCCTTTTCATACCGCTTAAAGTATTACGTGAATGTTAATATTACTTGAATGGTTAAGCACTAAGTTCAAAGTTTGTGTTCTCACCTTTAAGAACAAAAAAATCGGAAACTATCTGCCAGGTTTTTATGCAGAGCTACTAAAATTGAGCTATTCTTGGTTTATGAGGTTTCAGACAGACAGGTCTGTAATTCTGCAAAGCTGTATGTGACTTCATGGGAAACCTTTTCATAACTCGTTCAATCCAGCAGTTCTGCTCATCCTTCAAATTTTACTTTTGATAAATCAAGTGACTAGATTATATACAGACAATGGAGTCAGATTAAAATATTTATGGAATACAATTGCATACACACACACAGACAGGTCATTTTCTCCATAGATATGGAGAAATATATTATCCAAAATGCTGCGATGAAATTCTGCATTACTCACCACATAATAGCAGGTTATTCTGAAGTGAGAAATGAATAGAAACATAGAAAATTTCCCTCCATACATGTGGAAAAGAATCCAGTCTGTCCAGGAAGACATTATTTCCTGGTAAAATACTCTATGTGGTTTGGTAACGTATTGAAAGACTTCAAAAAGCCAGATGGTTCTCCCTGTTATTTTAACGTTATTGTTTAATGAGTGGCCCAAGAAATGCATTTAAGCAAATAAAATCCAGTTGTTTCATCATTGTGTTATCTTAAGCAAAAACAAATAAATAAAAGCATGCCAGTAATGAAATGTTTTCCCTCTAAGAACTTGGTGGAGTAGTAGTGCCAAATTCTGCAGTGATGTAAACTGGATGGATGCAAAGCAGATGTAACTTCATCTGCTGATTGCAATTGAGAGCTTTTAAAATTTGCTTGGAACATATTTATGCCTTGAGATGCATGAAGACATCAAGTTCAACTGAAGTTTAAGAAGCATTATCATTTCCCTCCACAACATCTTTTTCTGAGCCACTGATCCCCTTAGATAAAGGTAGGGTTTTGTTTTCAGCTTTCTTTAAAACTCTTCTGCTCTTCAGAAATACAGTCCTCTATATGTAGTATAAGCAGATATTTAATGTCTTTACCTATAAGTAAATTGCTTAAAATACCTCACAGTACTAATAATCTAGCAAAGGAGTGTTTATCTGCTCACTCATTTATTAATAATGGCTTGTACCTTACAATCATACTGTAGACCCATTGCTGTTGGCTAACAATGAATGGGTTTTTTTTGAGGGAGCCAAGTTAAAAACCTATTTAAACCTATTATGGTGACTTAAAGACATTACTGTCTTAGGTGATGGACTTTACTATCCTTGACAACACACAATACTAGTTCAGTATATATAGTTAAGCCTTTTAATAGGTTTAGACACTAAAGTGGGAGTTGGTGAGAGTTTGAACTCTGATGTTGAAGGTTGCAGTGTTCCAGCTCCACTAACACTCTTCAACTTCAGGGAGACTGTGATAACTAATTTTTCATCAATGAAGTTTCCACATATCTAGAAATATTCTTCTACACATGTTCCATACTACTGCCATTGGGGGAAAGAGCAGCTTCCTGCCTACAGATACCCGAGACAGCTAACTCCAGACATAAACTAAAGCATCCCTTCCCTTTCATCCCTCTTCACCTTCTTCTCAATCTAGCTTTAATCAGTGTTCTTAAACTATGCCAATACAAAACATTGAAATCAGTGCAAAACATGACAGCTACCTTCACTTTCACCCATCACTGGAATAGGTGACATTGATGCTATGGTCTTATATAAAAGTACATTCTCTCCAAAATAAGACACCTTGGTTCTATTCTCTATTCAAGTTCAAATCTTCGTCTGCCAGCAACACAGTAGACCTCAATCATAGAGGAGTAAGGACCACTCTTCATGTCTGCTGTTAAAATGACCAGCTAAGCTTTCTTATTTCATAACACCAGAAACAAGAGGTACAAACAGAACCATTCTCTAACACTCACTCAGGGAATATTCCCAGTAGCATAGTACAAAGTAGCTAAGCAGTAGAAAAAAAGTGCTTTGCATCAGCCCAGGATGAGGAAGGATAAATTCTTGCTTTCTATTTCCTAAGTGCTTTAAACATTGGCAACAATATGGAGAGTAGGTAGCAGCATGATCATCTCCTGTATCCAAAAAACCAAATAAATCTTCTGTTCTCTAGGTGGCAGGCAAAGACGCCTAGCACAAGGAGAGGTTCTATACTGCAAATTTAATTCTCCCTGAGTAGACTCAGTTTTTTAGGACAGCATTCCTGATGCCTTCCTCTTGGCTGTAAGAACTGTGTTTTTGACTCACACGAGTATTTCGCGTTATGGATTTAATTCGAAACTTTCTATAGGCACTTCACATCAGCCTATCAATTTTTACTCATGAACAGAGTGATAAACATTGAATGTAGTGAAAATCAGAATTCTAGTGGCAAAGTCCTGGAAAAATTACCCTAAATCCTGTAGGTGGATGTAACCCAATGAATCCTACATAAATGTGGGTCTGTAGACTGATGTTGGTTTCTAATGCAGGGCTGCAGTATGGGTGATCCCTTTTCAGGGTATACTTCTCATGTCAGCCAGGCCCAAACAAAAGATATCTAAGACTAAATATCCTAAACCACAGGTGACCCATAATTATGGCCAGGGTCCTTAAGTCCCGGGTCATGCAAATGATTGTGATCTTGTAAACATGCCAAATTACCTTGAAACTCATTAGTCCATGTGTGCATTTCACATACACACCTGGTGCCTCTATGAATGATCAGTGGCAAGTAGCATTGTCAAGAGAAGTATTCCATCTTGATAGATTGATAATATGAAATCAATTTTTTTAAAAATCTCTCTACAACTCAGCTCCTCTTAAATTTTTCTTAGGTTATATTTATAGATGTTTGTCACAGCATTATTATATTTCCCAGTGCATCTTCTATAGGCTATATACTTTAAATATGATATTGTTGTTTAATGTCTTATGTGTATGCAGACAAGTATGCAAACTTGCTATCAGAGCGTGCAATTTTCTTTTGCTGACTGACAGGCTTCAAGAAAATCCTCGAGGTGGCAGCACTGGCTCAGTTTTTAAACTCACACGCCACTCTCAAGCCTCAAAAAAGTACCTGATAACAATGAATTGCTAAGATGATCCTTCTTTGAAACATTTTTCTACAGTATAGTGTACAAATGCCTTATAAATCAACCCACTGGTCTTTTCTTTGGGCCTGAAAAATGTCACCTTGAAGGCATGTGTCTTCAGGCATCCGGAAACTATTGGTGAAAACTGGGACGATGTAACTAAAATACCACTGGTGCTTGCTCTTCTACTCAGACATGAGAAAAATGCATTTTATGGACTTTGTATAATAGCTGGGCACATGCACATAAGTTTATCTTTCAAACCCTCCTAAATATGGCTTTCATTACTTAATCTTGCTGCACTCCTGCAGTTCTGTCATAGTTGCTGCTGTTTCTCATATCTTGGACAAATGGTCTGGTTAGCAGGGTGCAAGAGAAAAACACAGAATCTCACCGCACTCCATGTTATTTTATAAACCCATCTTATGCACTGCTTCTTCACTAATCTAAATTGTTTGCTACAGATAATATCATTTAAATATAATCCCAGCTAATTCACTTTTAGCCTTAATGAATACAGAAACTGAAAATGTGCAGTATCCTGCATCTGTTGTATAGAACTAATCCTATAAATTGCTTTGAGTGTTGCAAGAGAGCATTTCTCTCATAAATGTTTTTTATTATCACTAATATGACATCATTTCTAAATAAGGAAAACTACCTACAGTATTTACAGACACAATGAAGAAAACAGCTGAAAGATTCCATTGTTTTCCTTTTAACAATGTATTATTTGACACTCAAATTATCTGAAGTCCTACCTAAATAGTTTTCAAGTTAAGGTGCCAAATTACACATTTACAAGTTATGCGTGTTCTAAAAATAATATTCTGACTTATATGCTGCTTGATGCTCTCTTTTTCCTCAGAACCAAGTTGCACCCTAATGCTAGTGTCAAAGCAAATTGGTTTGTTTAAAATGCTGAACAGGTATAACATTCAAAAGGCATTCAGTTTTTCAGTACTACATGTGAACAATAGAGAATTCATTCGGCCCAGTTATTTTCAGGAAAACATTATCCATATTTCTTATCTACATATGCTTTAGAAAGTGAGGATTGAAATTCATGCAATGACTTTTAAATTTATCTTTTTATAAGATGGTTAAATTTCAAAAGGGCTTGAAAGTAACAGATAACACATACCACTAAAGGCTCAGTTGGAAAACCATCAGTTTTGTATGATGGTGGTAAAATTCTTACATGTTCCAGTTTTGATATTCATGAGGGTTATTTTGGGTAAAGTAGCTACAAATGCAAACCCAAAGCCAGCCTTCTTCCCTACCTTAGAAGTTGTGAGCATTTTAACAGAGCTCATCTCTAGAAACTGTCTTAAAGATGTACAACAGCTGGGAAGTCACAGCTTGATTAAAGATGGGAAGCATAAAATCGGGTGAGAGATCTCGTGTTTGAAGATACTACTAACATGGTAGATAAGGAGAAACCAGTAGATGTTAATATACAGTTTGGTTTCTGAGACACATTTGGCAACCTTTCACATGAGTGAAATAAAAACTAGTTAAATAAATGAAAAAGAAATAATAAGCCCTAAATAACAATAATGGTAATAAAAACCATTAAAAAGGGAACAGCATGAAACACTCATTTGGACAATTTGCTTGGTCAACAATTTGGTTGTGGGCTTTTTTCCCCACTGAAGTCTTAATATTTTGAAGTAGTTAGAAAAATAAATGTCAAAATATGATGAAAAATCTATTCTACTGTCACGTAAAGCTCCTTCTTCCTCCCTCATCCTAAAAAAAGAAAAAGGGGATATGATCTGTGGTAGCCCTCATCTACAGACTCTCTTGACAAATATAATTTCTTTTTTTTCTGGTCTACAAGTTTCTCCTCTATCTTTTGCTCTTTATAGAAAGAATGAATGGCATGGGGGGCACCAAGCCCTCCAAGATCCAAGTTCTTAACTATATTTCTTAAGTTAAACCCCAAGGTCCTCAAATGCTGAAGGGATAACAACCACAGACCTGGACACCAGAATACAGGGGTATTTATTTTTGTTTGGAGAAGACATAAGAATGTGATAGTGTCTTAATACTGCAGGTGCTTAATCTTCATTTCTTCTGGTTCTATTGATAAATGAGAAAGGCATGGAGGCAAGAGCGTGATCTGGAAAGGTACAAATGATAGTTACTCAACAGCTTTAGCAGGTCATTAAGACATGGTCTCTCTTTTGTTAGGTAACATTAGTTACCTAAACATCCTGCATGTTGGGCCAAGCAGCTAAATTACTTCTGAAAAGAAATCCATACTCTAAAGCCATTCTTTAAAAAAGACTTATGATTTGCTTTGAATTAAGGAACGACATTAATTGTTTCTCCTTCACTTGCTACTCTCAGAAGAACATGATGTTCTGGAGAAATTGGAGAATTTCCAGGTTTCTGCAAGGGTTTACTGTCCAATGGCAAGTTCCTTTGTGCAAAGAAAGAGTGAAGGTACTGCAAGTTCTTTGTTTTATGTACATCTATAATTGTTTATGCTAAAGAAAATTATTTTTTTGATAATTAAATATGGGTGAAATATTTTAATTTCTCTTTCTTGTTCCCAGCTCACTGAGGGGTGCTCTGAAAATCACACTAAATATCTTCTGTATTTCCTGTTACCCAATGTCATGCTTTTGCTTACAAGAAAAGGATGCATAACTTTTCCTGCATTAATGTCAGGAGCAGGTAACACTACTGCACTTACAGATTTTCTTGGAAGTAGCTATTTCACTTTGAAGAGATGTGGAACACAGTCTATTAGTTTTAGTACTATGCAGTATTATTGCAGCTTTTGGGGTGCAAGAAGGGCTTACACCTTTGAGACGGAAGCAGTGGAAGGCTAGTAAAGAAATTAGACTATCAGGCAGCTACTGAAGTTTAGCACAAATGCAGACAGATGAAATTAACATAAACCAGAGTGTCAAATCTATTTTATTCTAGTACGCCTTGCTGACTCTCTGCAATATGCTTGTAACCAGCCCCAAACTGCTTTGCAGGAGCCAGGAGTACAGGATCTCACACTGAAGGAAGAGAAAGAATATTTCTAAGTGCAGATGATGAGATGTGGGTGAGGTAGGGACCAAAGCAGAAGCAGATGAAGTTTCATGCCACCCTGGTTCTGAGCACTCAGAGATGTCCAAAGCAGCGTTGCTTTAGAGCTGCTGTAACTTTTTGGTAATTATTCTAGTTATAAAGGATGACCATGACAAGGCGATATCTCAGAGATACATCTTTGCCTGGGAATTCCCTTCATACAGTACAACCTGCCCCCTTTTCTTAACACAGTCATGACTGATCAAAAGATGTTTGGGAAAGTATTTGCCTGTCTGAAAACACTAATACATTAAAACTATAAACCCAATGGACTTGTACCTGAGAAATAGAATCAACCCCATCAGACACACTTGAATATAGGTTTCTTACATCTCAGGCAAGTGACCTACCAATGAACTAGTATATTTCCTTTTGTAGTTTTTTTCTGATAAAGAATCAAATCAAATTCCAATACCTTTAATTTTTTTTTTTAATGGAAAATGGCAAAACTTCTTAACCTCTTACTATTCAGCTGAAAACTCTCAAATCCAACTGTGATGGGCATTAGAATGATGTTGCAAGTCCTCCTCTTCCTACAAGTGACTGAGGCTGCTTGTCCCATTGTGCACTCTACTCTTCTGTCTTGTTGAGATACTTTATAAATCTGTTCTGGGCACGGCTTCCATGCTTCTCCCAAAACATGTCACCCCACCACAAGGGAAAAATAATCCATGCACAAATAGGGGGCTTTCAGTATTGCGTACATAATATTTAGTGCATCAATGTACAATAGTTTTAAAAATAAATTACCAATTTCTCTAAAAACAATATAACTTTTATTCAGGAAGATAAGGGACATTTGCCCAGCTTCTCCTGGAATTTCATCCTGCTTATTCCCGCAAAAGGATTTTTGTGTAACACTTCTTAAAGTAAAAATAATTATGGATTTCTCCTACTTGCTCCACAGTGACATTTTTATTTTTCATTTCCCAGTTTTGCCTCTTGTGCAGCATGCATTTCACCTTCTACTCTGGAGGATTGCATAAATGCTTTTTCATTTAACTGCTGCTACATGCCAGTGCACAAATTGCCTGGCAGTGATGATATAGAGTGATAAGGTATACATCCTTCAGTAGATTCACCAGCTACCCAGCTTCTTAGAGAAAATAGAGCCTGGCTCCACATGGCATATGGATCCAGTTTTTGCAGCATGATGTATTACTTCAGAGCAGTGGACTTAGCTCAAAATGTTAATAACTAGTAATCAGTGATGGCAGAAATAAAGTGGAGTGGTGCTGTCTGATATTTCTTTTTCCATACTTGGACTCTTACATCTCCGAAATTATTGACAAAAAAAACGTGTTCTGGTGCTCCTTAGTTTTTATATGTAGTTATTATTTTTTATTTTTAGTTTTTATATTTTATTTGGCACCTCATTCACAACATGGGGAGAATGCAAGTGCATGAAATCAGAAAAAGTAGTGCCATAAATGCTACCTGGAATATTGATGTCCTACATTTCCCACATAGCTTTCTAAGGCTGCAAAATCTGTGCTGCTGTGAATGCCCAGGAGAGATTTCAGTTGTCTTCTCTATAAAAGCTTTCCTAACTCACAGACAAAATACATTTACCTCCCAATTCCTACCCTGAGAACTCTTGCTTCAGCCAAGAATATAGCCAGATATGCACTGGATAGAAGTGCCAAATAAATAACATAGGAACAGTTCTGAGAAGTCAAGGACTTCCATATTACCCTGATAGAGGCAGTTGTCTGCAAGTGTGCAAGTTTTCCAAACTTTTATTTAGCTATAAATAAAATTCATTGCCCACTGATAGACCAGAAATCTATTTCTTTGAGACTATTTCTTTTATTTGAGCCACCTTCCAATGGAAAGATATCTTTTGTGTTTGTAGAAATGATGTTTCATGTCTTCTTGTATTCTTAGTTTCTTTAAGACCCTTTTTCTTTTTGCCTCTTAGTGAATGATTTCTAGATCACTCCAAGCAACCACAAACATCTAGTAGATGAACCTGTAGCATCTATGTATTGAAATGCAGGGTTACTTTATACGTAGTTATATACATTGTTACATTAGAAAATTATCAGCTCAAACTTACAACACCCTAACACATATTTCCAGATAGTACAGACAGGCACTGAAGGAACAAATGGTCCTTTTCTCTGATTTCATACAGTGTCCTTCACTAAGCCCCATCTTGTTCTATATAAGTTAATACATGAAGCCACATGTGCCCCTGAAATAGGTGACAGAATTCCACAATAAAGTATCAGCAGATTATGACCAGAACTTTTAACTGTCTGGGCATGTGAAGTGTTCAGACCCCTAGGAGTGACACCAGTAATTACAAAGCTTCTTCATGTTACGTTCTTTTCCATCTTGTGCTCAATTTGTTTACCACATGCTGAGTTAGACTCATGACTGCATTTTCTTTTTTTTATGGATACTCTGATGCTCTTGTGGCTTCTTCTGATCATTTTCCAGCATGATTGACTATTGTTGTTATTTAATGAAATCCATGCTGCTTGCCACATATCATTCCCCTGGATTATGGTCCAGTGGTCATTAGCTGCCATCACACTTGATACTCATGGTTGTCCATTTTTTTGTTCTATTGTGCATTGTACTCACACAAATCATTAGTGTCTCTATTATTTCTAGCTCAGAAATATTCCAAAGTTCCAACAATCATCTTTTAACCTTGCAGTTCCTAGTGAGGCATTAATTTTGGTGTCAATGTGTATTTCCATCTATATTGATGGACAGACAACTTCATAACTCCTTTCAGTCTTGTAGTTGCTGTTCATATTTACATTCCATTAGATAACGTGCTATCTGGTTACCCCTGATTTGCACTCCTGATTTCTTAGCCCACTCTTCTCACTATGCTGATAACTAGAGCCAAAGAAAACATTTTTTTTTAAAAAAGTCAGCATGTAAAAAAAACTTTCAGTCATCCCAAAAGTTTTCTACATATGAAAGTGAAATTTATTGAATAACTTCGTGAAAAGGAAGAATATAAAGTCAAAACATGAGTGCCAAAAGTGCAGGAAGAGAGAGACTTCATTCATCTCATTGATCTCTACCCCAGTTGTAAACATTGTAAGCATTTAATTTCTTTTTCCTGAAGGGAATAGAATACACATCATGATGCCAAGCATCAGCATACTGTTTAGCATTTTGTATAAAGACTCCAACAAGAGAGCAACCTCAGAATATCTTACAGCCTGTAGTTCTTACAGCACACAGCTGGGTGGAGAAAACATCAGCCTAGATCTCCCTCAGCAGTTGAATGACAGTATCTGACCTCCCAGCTTCGTGCTCTAATTGGAAAGAATTGCAAGGTGGATTCCTGTCATGAAAGCTTGTAGGAGCTGTTCATTTCTCATTATAAAGCATTTCTAAATGCACACTGAAGTTCTGAATTGCTTCAGTTAGACTATTTCCAGGTCTTCTTTGTTAGTGCTTTTCTATTGTGTATATTTTATTTACTTAAAGTCATCACTTCCAAAGATAAAAAAAAATAATAGCTTATTCCTTATTTTAAAAAAAATGTACGCAGTGGAAACATGCATTTTACAGGATGAATTATGTTGCCCTCTTTCAGCCATGTGTTGGTTGTGCCTCATTAACAGACAGATAATCCATTTCAGAGATGCTGCTGCTCATTGCCTTGCCACCTGAAGTTTTTCATTTTTCTTTCTCATTGGTCCACTGAATCTGTAATTATTAGACTCTGACTTGCTCCCCTCAAACATCTAAAAAGATCTGATAGGAATTAGAGTCTGTCTCATGGCAATGCAGATCTCACACTTCAAGAATAAAAACTTGACGACCGTATGTTCATTTTTTTTAACAATACAGAAGGAGAACAACAACAGAGAAAGATGTCAGTGGTTTACTCACATAAGATGCCTTACTACATGTCAATTTGAGTACTGTGTTCATCTCTGGAGCCCCCAGCATAAGAAGGACATGGGCCTGTTGGATTTTGTCCAGAGGCTGGCCACAGAGATGCTCAGAGGGCTGGAGCACCTCTCCTACGAAGACAGGCTGAAAGAGCTGGGGTTTTTCAGCCTGGAGAAGACAAGGCTCCAGGGACACAATATAGCAGCCTCCCAGTACCTAAAGGGGGCCTACAAGAAAGATGGAGATAAACTTTTTTATAAGGGCATGTAGATAGGTCAAAAGGGATGGCTTCAAACTGAAAGAAGGTATATTAAGACTTGATATTAGGAGGAAGATTTTAACTGTGAGCATGGTGAGGCCCTGGCACAGGCTGCCCAGAGAAGCTGTGGCTGCCCCATCCCTGGCAGTTTTCAAGGCCAGGTTGGATGGGGCTTTGAGAAACTGGGTCTAGTGGACATTGTTACTGCTCATGGCAGCAGGGTTGGAACTAGGCGATCGTTAAGTTCCCATCTAACCCAAACCAGTCTGTGATTTTATGATTCTACAATTTACATATTTTCATTCCTTCCCATTTCTTTCTACAGAACTTGTTTGGCTTTATTCCAGCAGAGGAAAGGGCAAGAAAAGAAAGATTGCTTTACCCCGGCAAACACACACTACCAACACAGCAGCTGTTCAATCTTAGCATCAAGATTATGGACACACACACAAATCTCAAACAGGCATACTTATTTCAATGCTGGTCACAATGCTCTGACAACAATTTGTTATAAATCCTTTCACAGTCAGCCCAGATAAGATCAAGGCACTTTTGTTGTTAGTTTCCACAGATAATCCGTTTTTGTTTTGAAAAAGGAGGTGGAAAATGAAACTTTGTTATTAAACTCCTTAAGCTTAAGTAATGATTTAAAAAAAAAAAATCAAATTTTGTTTATTGTTAGAATATCCAACAATTCATGACAATTATAGCAATGTATGTAACATTCATGTATAACTTATACAGTTCAATGCATTAAACAAAAGAAATCAACAATATCACTGACAAATAGTTTGGTGACCATTAGAATTAGTGGAGCCTGCTTTTCTGTGCCTTTCAGTCTTGTCACTGACTTTAGTATCTGAGCCATGCAAACACTAAGTTAAGCATTTCCCTGCCTGGGCTAGCTACAAGAGGTTTCTCCCACGTGAGCTGTCCTGGCCTTCAGTAACACTGGAATTCACTCACCAACCTATCCCTTCATCCTCATTTCCACTCCAGTCCCACAATCTAAATGTCATGTTTCATCAGAAACAAGGCCATATTTTGATATTATTTACCAGTGAAAATATTTTAAAAATAAAACTACACTTATTTAAATACTAAATCTACACTTACCATTACCATGTTGGTGGTTAACATTGTGCAAGATTCATTTTTAACTTGGGTTCAAACCAGAATCAAACTGTTCTTGGCAGTTGGGAGGTACTGCCAAATATATCATAGCTCCTGTCAAGGCACTTTCTAAAAAAAGCTTCAGGTCCACATTCACAGCAAGATCAGTGAACTCTGAACTTGTCAACACTGTCCAGTCCAGAGGTGTAATTTAGGGTTTTCAGCCAAGGTCCCCACTTGGAGACCGGAGAAAATGTGCCACCCAAGACGGACAGGGTTCAAAACCGCAAGGAAGGGAGATGAATAAAAATATATCCAGATAGAAATTCTGAATAGAAAGTAACATAGGCACTGACAAGGACTAAATCTTTGTCTTTCAAACACCTTCATATGATTTCCCCCAGACCTGACATATTGGGATTTGTAGGGAAAGTCAGTGTTCCCTGTCCTGAACCCTGTTTTGGAATCATGCAACAAAATCAGGTCATCCTAGTAAAGAAAATCCTTTTCAAGCCCCAAGGAACAAATGAATAAAAACGAATCCTTAGAGAATCAAGTCCAGTAGTTCGGTGATTAGAGCACTTAGCTCAAGGACTGCTCATCTGTCTTCAAACACACGCCTGCATGGTTTGAACCAAGATTACTCATGTCTCAGGACAGTGCCTTCTTCATCAGATTATCAGTTAACTAGGGGTACACCAAAAGAGGCACCCCGATGATACAAGTTAAATTATTATTCATAAATAAATGCACATTGTTCAGAGCATTTTAGGTCAGCCCACTAACTACCAACTTCAAGCATTAAACTTCTATCTTTTCTTCTTTGATGAAGACCATTTAATAAATGGTCAGCATTTATAACAGGAAATTTGCCACAAGATCTGCTTTTCAGCGTGTGATGTAAGTTTTCAGCGTGTGATGTAAGTTCATACATGGGCCAAAAGAAAAAGGGACAGCAGTGCAGTAACAACATCAGTGTGTGACAGTGAGAGCTAAGTGAATTGATGGAAACTACTGAGTGAGTAGGCAATGAAATGGCAGATTAAATTCAATGTAAATGCATGAAAAGTAACGCACTAATGGAAAAATAACTGTCAGCATTTAGCCAGAGACCAGAAAACGGACTATAAATTAGATACTTTCACTCATGAAAAGGATCTTGGAGTCACTATAGATAGTATTCTGACTTTATCAGCTCAGTACTTCTCTGTGGTCAAAACCAAGTGGGGTACTAAAACTCATTATTATGAGGAAGGAATAGACAACTAAGCAAAAAAAAAAAAAAGTCATTAACACTTCTTGGAGTTATGGTTGGAACATATCAAACAGGATATAGTAAAAACAGTACAGAGAAGGATGAAAGGGATGACAAGAAGATAGGAGAAATTAAATAGACCAGAACAGCTCAGTCTGGAAATGACTCAACTGAACAGGCAAGAGATATAAAAGAAGAATATAATATCCTGAATGCCAGAGAAAAGATGAACGGGAAACAATTATTTGATGTTTCACATAGCTCAGGATGTGGAAGACACCAAATGAAATGATCAGATAGCACGTATAAAGGAAACCAAAGGAAGTTCTTTATTCTAAGTAAAAATCACATGCAAAAAGTATAAATGAGATCAAAAAGATGGACAAAAATCAAAGAATAAAACTCTGTTAAGGCATATTAAATGTCTTGATCCTTACAGCACTTGTGACTCCAGACAATCCTGCAGGTAAGGAACTAATAGAGACTATTACGGAAAAGTTGTTTTGTACTTTCATTGTTCTCTGATATGTCCCTCACTGGTCACTGTCAGAAAGTTGGGTGGATGTCTGCCCTTGCCAATCATAGAATCATAGAACAGATAGCTTTGAAAAGGACCTTAAGATCATCTAGTTCCACCCCACCCTGCCATGGGCAGGGATGTCTCACCCTAGACCGTGTTGCCCAAGGCTCTGTCCCACCTGGCCTCGAACTGCCACGGTTGGAGCATTTACTGCTTCTTTGGCCAAACTATTCCAGTGCCTCACCACTCTCATGGTGAAGAACTGTTCATTCTTATGTTCTTAAATATTGTAGTAAATGTCTAATTTTAAACAACACAGCAGCTTCTGCAGACAGAGAGCCACTATTTACAAGTCCAGTGCATGACTCAGTCTCCTGTGATGCAGCAAATCTTTTTCAGACCCAACTGTATATCAGGCAGAAGAGGGTTTTATGTGTGGATATCTTGTAGCCAAGACAGATATATTTTGGGTATTGTAGTGTCTTATACAAATTGCTTTAAGCAGGAAGAGGTTATATTCATCAGCCATGTAATGAAGGAAAATTTTAATCAGTTCTGTTATGCAGTTTGCTGGAAGCACATAAAAGATGTTAAAATGTAATATTTTGCATTCTAACATTTTTGGAAAAATTGTCCATTTCTATTCAAAGTCTTTTAAAGACAAATAAAGCTGAGTAATAATATTTAAGAAAATGACCTGTACATTAAAATCTCAGTAAATTTCAGGGATTTTTTTCCCTCAGACACAAAAAATCAATCATTTCAAGATAAAATAGGAAAGAAATCCTAGAAATAAGAATCTCATCCAACTGCTAAGCTTCTTTGAAAAGTTTAACTGTGATTAGAAATTCAAGAAAAAATATAAAATATTGGCATTTTGTCTCTGTCCTGAATTAATCAGATTACTGTTATGTCCTTCCAGCTGAGCTAATGGTGTGTGATGCTTTAGTGTCTCTTCATTGCCGGGCTGAAATGCTCCAAATCATAAAGCTATTTTTTGATACAAATATTTAATCCAATTTATAGGTATATTTGAAATTTCTAAGAATTTCCTCAAAAAACAATTAGATATTAAGAGAAAAATACACTTAAAATATGTCAGAAACTATTTCATGTGTCTGAAGTGATCGGCCACCAAAGTTTTTTAAGGAAATTAGCACTGTGAAAAAAAATGCAATTAAAATATGAAATTATTGATGGAAGTTATTTTGGCAAATACTTAAGAGAAAAAAATGATTCTAGACAGCATGGCTGGTGTGGAAATTATTTGCTAGCCAAATGTTGCCTCATGATATCCTTTCAAAATTTTAACAGTCCAATAGTGTTTGCAAAGTTTATATTGAATTAAAAGTCAGAATGATATTTCCTACAAGAATAAATATTAGTAATAAATTGATCATGTATCTTATTATTTTTGGTTTGCTGTAGCATTATTACCCATTTTTCTCACAATTTCCCTTTCTTTAGCTGTGAAAGCAATCCACCCAAGCTGAAACATTATATGAGGACTGTGTCATGTTGCTTCTCCATGTGGGTGAAAACTTCTTTTTGAAGCATAGTGAAAAATGTGTGGGTTTTGTTGTTAAGTCTGTTAGTGCCAATAATACTCCAGTGATGGACAAAAGCCTATAAAAAAGAGTCTATCTTAATTATATTTAAATAACTAGGGCGCCTCTAAAAGGTAAACAAATACTCTTCTGTGGCATTGCCTTCACCACAGTATTTCCTAAATTTAGAATGCATGTGCACCACACGGTTGTATTTATACCAAGCAATGGTAAATGTTTACTTTTTCAATGCTGCATGTTTACTATGCATTTATAAAAATTAACTGAAATGAATAGACAAAAAATATGGGGAGAAACTGAAATATGAAAAAAAATCGAGCTATACATAAAGAGCAAAAAATAAAATGCAAATTTAGCTGCAAAAATAGTGTAGTACCGTATGAATAGCACTGTGAACAAATTCTCCAGGGTGAAAGTTAATACAGACTTATTCTGCTAAGCAAGGTAGGATACTTCCGAAGTCATTCAGATTTAAAGTGATCTTAGGTTAGGCAAAAGGTGCCAAGAAGAGAAACTAGAGGTACTTTACCCCGATTTAAGCTTGTTATGCTTTGGAACTAGCTCTTACAGGGCTTGTCAAAAACCAGAAATCCTATACAGTGGAATATTCTAGGAAGAAAGAAAAGCCTTACCATCTAAGTTTGGATATAGAATATCCCTGGAAATTTTCCATGGAGAAGAAAATCCAAACATGATATGCATTTACATAATCAAAATACTTTGTTGTGAAAATTTCATCTCAGTTTCTAGCCCTCCTAGAACAAAAAGGACTTAACTTCACAGGGTAGGAACCAGGATTTTCAGGTACCCAGACTCTCACCTTTGTAGCAGGGACCTCTTAGCTAGCACACCAGGTAAACCGGCTGGACTTCAGGCTCAGCTTGGCATGAATTCTGCTGGTGTTCTTTTGAAAACTTGTGAAACCTTTCACATGTTCACAAAACATTCAATTTTTAAGAAGCTACCACTTCCTAATGAAAACTCACTTCATCTAAACGTACCATTCCATTCTAGAGATAAGGAAAATACTATTTATTTTTGATTGACTCTTTCTGGAATAAAATACAGAGTGAAACCCAAAATTATTCCTGGGGCTTTTTTCTCAGAATGTTACTTGGGCCACAAATTGTCAGTCAAATTCCCATTCTTTTTAGTTAAATTTCTGCTTCTTCAGGAGAACATAACGCCAACATATCTTAGGTTTTCCATTACTGATTTCACCTTTTCACATAATTTCCTCAGATGAAGTTATTTTACCATGCTCATCCCGTCTGCATTTCTGCTTTTTCTGTTAAAGACAAAAGCAAACAAACACCAGCAACAAAACAAAGCAAAGCGAAAAAAGGCAAGCTAGGACAGTCTATAGTCCCACTCCTTTCTGTAAGAAATATGACACATTATTGAACTGGCTAAAAAAAAACCAACCTATGCAGGTCTAAATGTCTAAGTGTTATATCCTTATGGCAGGACCTGAAGAGCCTGTTAAAGTGTTTAATTCATGACTACACAGTATGGCATGGAAACAAAGTGCTCAGGTAGCAAAAATTGGTAGAGACCCACTAAAGTCCTGGTAGACCACCCTGCCTGCTCCTTCTTTCTTTTTCAGAAGAAAGATGTTTGAATGATGTTTCCTGAGGGCTGCAACTGAGAGAGGGAAGCTGCCTGGAGGCATGTGTCTGTGTCCAGATAGGACAGCAGCTGAGCTAGCAAGGGTGTGTGTTTGGCTTTATGGGGCCCTAATGCCACTGGCTTGAATGAGAAAGCCTACCAAGGTAGCAGGTGCCACAGCGTTGCTTTTGTTGCCTGCTGTGGCAGCCATTATTTTTGTTGGCTGTGAGAATGGCAGCTGCCCGGCTTGCCAGAGTAGAGGTAGGGGCATAGCTTTATAGCTTGTCTAGGATATCTGACATGGCTCATAAATCACTACTATTAGTAATACAGTAGCCTCTTGCCTTCATACCACCATTACTAGATAAAAGGATGCAAAGACAGAAGTCAAGGTAGGTTTTTGAGCAGTATCGATCACATCAAAACCAAAACTAAGCTGAATGCTCAAATGCCCCTGGCTATAAATTTTGTTCATTTGCTCTTCTATTTGCATTGACTAATGGCCTAATGTTCTCTTTTAGTTAGCAAATGGTGTAAATTATATAATATTTGATCATGATTTATTTTCTCAATCTAGAGTCCTTCTTTTATACACAGATTATCCCAAGAGGCCATTTACAACCATGATTCTATGGATGATAATCACAGCTCTAGGAATGCTAACATGAACTCTTCTCTACTTTACCCTGAATATTCACCAGCATCTGCTATGGGATTAATATAAAAAGATTTTGCCACACATGGCAGCCAATTAACAAACAATATGTTGACATAGTTTGGGGCTATCCCTTCATCTTCTATGCAGAATCTGTTGTGGTGGTATCTCCAGGGGTTTAAATTGTAGTCCTCAGCTTCTGGATTTACATTTGGCCTTTCATTGACTCTTTCTGTCCTAATAGTATGCTTTTTTATTTTTATACAGATATTAAATAGAAGTTAACTAGGATTTCCTCTTGTGTCCTTTGGCTGTTTAAGTAGACAATGGTAAGCTTTTGCTTCCTCCAGCTGGATGTCTTTAAATTTAAATTGTTCTGTTACTAAGGTATGGTGCACAGGTATGAGCACTCAGGTTTGAGTTGATTATTCTTTTCTTCTGCATTTGTAGTGGAAATACTTTTATAATTTATGTAAATATTGGTGTTTCAAAGATCAGTAATGTTGCTGCTTATTTAGATTGATTCCATTTAAACTAGATACCATTATCCCTTCTGAATTAGTTTGCCTGAAATGCATTTTTACTATGACAGTTTTATTCCCTTTTCTATGTTGCCTATAAAAGTAATTGCTACACTGATGCATTTTTAAACATTGAAGTTGGCATCATTTTCCATTGCTTCCCACTACATTAACTGCATCATTTATTCCAGTTTTCAGGATTTTTTTAATCAGCAGTGGCTTGATCCCAGTCTCACTCTTATGCAAGTGGCCTTTTGACAAGTGCAAAACTACAAACATGCCAAAATGTAGGCATATATTTGTGCATGCCCAAAATGTAAGTTCTCTCTCTGTTTTTGTCAGGAGATGAAAGTGCCAAGGGCTGAGTATGTCAGATTATTATTAAAAAATAAAAATAAAATTTAAAAAAGCCAGCTGTATGTAAGCCATTTAAATACAATGTTTACTTCCTGGAGTAGTGTGAACATATTAGCTTCCTCTTCAAGAACTGCAAGATTGGGAATTGCTTCCTGTCATGGTCTAAGCCATAAATCAGCCACGCAGTTTGTTCACTCATGTCCCCCTTTTTCTTCCCTCTGCTCCTGGAGGGATGGGAAGGAGAATCGAAAGAATGCAACTCCCACAGGTTGAGATA
>JAOEHY010028756.1:0-25893 GCA_025447955.1 Psilopsiagon aurifrons | reverse complement strand
CCTGGGCATGACGTGCTGTGGTATGGAATACCTCTTTGGTCAGTTTGGGTCAGGTGTCCTGTCTCTGCTCCCTCCCGACTTCTCCTCCTCCCTGGCAGAGCATGAGGATTAGAAAGTCCTTGGCCAGACCAAACATCACTAAGCCATAACTAAAAACATTGGTGTTATCAGTGCACTTCCCAGTCTAAACCACAGTGCTGCACCAACTACTAAGAAGGAGAAAAATGACTGCTACTGCTGAACCCATGACATTTCCTTTGCATTTAGCCATTTAAAATTTAGCCCCTGGGTATAATAGAATGTTGTCATCTATGCTCCTTTTACAGTTAGTAGGTAAAAACAGTCATGTGGAGATGCCAGTTCACCACATCCTGATATAGGTGCATCTTAAGTGTGTTTTTTATTCAAGTTGTACTGCTCCCTATGGTCTCTAGCCTTGTCGTGCCTACTGATTTACTCTAATCTACCTTTTTACTGTGTTTTTTTAAACTTTCTTTCTTTTTTGCTGTACCAAAGTAAACGGGATATTTTTTTCCTTTTTTTTTTTTTCTCTTTTGGGTTTAAGCCCATCCAGCTGTGACTGAAGTAAAATTTTAAAGCGAGTATCTCATAGGCATACTTCGGCCAAATATTGATTTTACATGCAATTCTATACCGTCAATGAATATCAAAATTAAACTTGGGTAGATGTTTCCTGTCATTAATTAGTACTTAAAATTAATAATTCATCTGGTCTCAATTTAGACATTTTAAAATTTGTTATCCTGAAAGAATTTAAATTTGAAATTCTAATACATATTGAAGCAAAAATTTGAGTGGCTTTGATGCAAAGAATTGCAAAAAGTTTGTTACCTGAAAGGCTCAGCTGATATGTGCTCTTTTCATATTGCAAATGGTAGGCAGGAGGAAAAGGAGAGGATGAAAATGGAAAACAAAAGTGAGCATAAGTTAAAAAAAGTGAAAGGTCACCAAAGCAAAAGACTTACAGAGCCTGTGATCTGGATCCAGTTATCAACCTCCAAAGAAAATAATGAGGTGTTATTATTTTTACTATATTGGAATGAGTAAAATGAACATCTTCAACACTTTATTTATCTCAAAACAAGGTCTAAGGGGAAATTCTCTGTGAAAACAGAAGACAGGAGTAATCTAAAAACAAAATGTAAAAGCCCTCATTGTATGCATCTCTGTTTATGTTTATATGGACATGGGTTTGGTTATATGAGTCTCTAAGCTAAGCATTGTTTAGAAAGATATATAAAATGTAAAATGGAAATCTAGTCACTAAATATTAACCTCTAAAGGTCTGAGGGGTGTATTTATTTTGAAATAAAAATGAAAGTAAAGCTATGTTGCACTTGGACAGCTTCTTTCTCTTAGCTATTTGGTCTCCCCATTAACTTTTTTCTTGCAAGTTTTGACAGTGAGGAATTTAAAAAAGTGTTCCAACATGGCTTGAGCACTTACTCAGGAGTCACCTGAAGCCTGTGAATTTACAACAGTGAATTCTGAACAGCTGTTCTCAGATCCATCTCTGACCCAGGTCCACTCCATTCAGGGTGAAGGTCCATCACTCTCGCACTGGGAGACTAACACACAACATGAAACATTTCCACTGAGTTAGGGCCAAAGTCAAGTGAAATCATATGTGTGCTTCATTTCTTATTAGATGCAAAAGATCTTGCAAACCCACAGTTTTCCTGTCTCATGAAACAGCACAGAAAATATTTTAGTTAGCTAAGCTGTAACTTCTAATGAAATATGACAGGAGGTAATGAGTGAAATAGTATGTCAAGTCTCAAGAGGATGTCTGCTAGGAAGTGAGAGGGGGAAGCCCTCATACACTTTTTTTGAGACTTTTAGGGAAAACTAGGCATAGTTATCAGCATTGTCTCGTAACAGTGAAGAATTAGGAGAATAGCCTAACTGAGCAGAAGCAGATGAGCAAAAGCCAAGATACTCTATTATTGTTAACCTCTTCATGTTTGAGAACTGAGAAATATCAGGGAAGTTTAGATGTATCTGTTGCTTATCATTGTCATCCTGCTTAGTAGTACTGTGATGTTAATTCCTATGACAGGATTTCAATTTGACCATGTGCAGGGAATTTAACTATAACTTAAGTTATAATTCAATGCGTCAGATCAATGATGTCAATGAATGCTGATTTTTCGCAGTAGCATTTGTTGCTATTAGTGAAATAATGAAGACAGGAGGAATTATTTAATGATGTCCAACCAAAGATTGAACTAACTTAGAACAGGATGGTGCACCCACTTTTCTGACAATGACATAGTTTTCAAATCACTCTGCAATTAGGTATTTTACTTTTTAAAAAATACATTAAGATTATGAGCCACAGACTCTGAATGTTGATAAGACATCTTTATTCACACTAGGAACAGAGGTATCACATTGTGTTACCTAAGCTGTAAAAATTTCAGCTGTGAAAAAACCTATTTTAACTTTGCCAAGGTAACTCTTTATCTTGGCACTAATTCTTCTGCTATCTGACTGCATTTTACTCAGCTGAAGTATTTGAGTCAAGACTCTTTCCAGCAGACATTCTATCACCCATCTTCTCAGTTATCTTTGCATCAATCCAGTATTTATTTTACTGATGTCCCTTGTTCAAAGGCTCTGTGTACCTACACAAACTGAAAAAGTAATGTGGAATCATAGTATATCCTAATTTAATATATCAAATAATGATATACTGATTAACATTTTCTGATTTAAATTGTTATCCCTCATTTCTTAATATGTCTTTCTGTCCCAATTCTTGAAAGCCTTTGAAAGATAGCTTCCAAGTTAGGAAAACCTATTTAACAACCTACAGAATATAAAATTTTACTTTGTGAAACTGCACACTTCAGCATATTTAAAGACTTATTAGACCTTTCATATCATAAGCAATATGGATAATATTTATTAAAAAGTCTATTGTTTGATAAAAAGGAAAGATAATGTACTTGTTTTCAATTGTTTCTGTTCACTTTTTCTTTTTTTAAATATCTTTCTTTCATTTGATGCTTTCCACTATACATTGTCTCAGAGCACAAGTCCAAAGAGATTTCAAAGATATTCTGAAATCTAAGAATCCAGAAATACAGGAAGATCTAAGTTTACATAGGAAGAGCCTTGAGTAATGACAAAGAAAAAGAAAATAACCAAAGTTATAGGATTACTAAATATGAAGTGAAGGATGGGATTGTTGATCCCTAGACCTCTAGAATTAAAGAAAAAGTAAATGTGTATTTGAAGCTAAACACTGCAGCAAGCTGATGTCTTGTGTGTTTTTTCATACCTATTTTTGTAGCAGCACTCATCTCTTCTATGTTTAAGCTGCTTTGATTGTGCTTTTTCCTTCACATTTTACCTTTCCCTTGTCAATTTGATGTTGAAAGAATCCAGTCTTTATATAACCGATTGTTTTCCCAGGCACAGAATAAACACCAAGAGCCAATTGTGTTTTACATTAAAATAGTATGTTTACATAGGGAAATTTACACACCTGGATCCTTCCTATGTCAATACATATGCATGCAAGTGTTCCAAACTTCAGTGCTCTCAGTTAATTAGAATAGTACAGATTTTTTTCCCCTGATTGGATGAGCCAACTGGAGTTTCTAGCACAAACTACTTCTGTATGTAAAATTAAAGGTTTATTTCTGTCTGTAATTATACATATCCTTTTGAAATTGGTTTTATATTTGTAACATTCAAATTCAATTTCTCCAATGTTCACAGAAAATCATGACACACACAAAGCACAATCATGGCTGAATAAAATAATGCAATTTTTTAACTAAATACTAAAGGAAAAGTTTCGTCTGGAAGTTAAAATCTTGGCTACATAGCTGGTAAGTAGTCCTTTACAAAGTTAACTTTACCTTTCACATTTTCACCCTTTGATGCAAAGCATATTTGAGTGGGAAGGCTGAACTAATTCCAAATTAAGGATCTTTCTACAGGAAAATCATGGTTAAAAAAATAAAATAAATAAAATAAAAAGAGATTAAAATTTTACCCTGGGGCTATTAATCAGATAGCTGTAGGTTTTAATGTTATTTTTTACTCCAAAATGAAGACTGTGAGACAAAAAGCTACAGGTAATTATCTGGAGAGTAACTGCTCTATAAGTTAAGCACTGGGTGAAACACCCAAAGCACTCTACAACTTTATGAGATACATTGTTGAAAGTACTGATGCAGATCTATAGATAGCAGTGTATCGTCCTTGAAGATGGAAGCATATATTTCCAAATCAAATAGACACAATTTATTAAGACTTTTAGCTTAAGACAGCTCTTGTCCTAACGTCAGTTCCTTCTACATGGTCAGGACCAAACAATTATTTAATCGCAGATTTAACACTCTTTATTCATGTCAACAGCCGTGTCAAACCCTGAATATTCTTTAGGTCCTGCATCTGCCCTAGCTACGAATGCTAGCTACAACCAAGAGCAGAATGGTGTGCAAGACCTCTCCAGTAAGATCCCAGCATTCCATATGCTGTATTGATTCTAGCAGAGTTGTTTGGATCAAGATAAGGTGGGAGCTGTGGCTTTAAAACATGAATTCTCATATTAGTTGGGAGCAGCTGTAATTTGCTCCACCCCACAGTCTATATGTGGTCTTCCTGCTTGCAGCAAATAACCAGCCTAGTTCCCAGCTGGAAAAAATATGTGGATACCTCTATCCAATGCAATTGTGAAAGTGTTCCCACCTAGGTAAAGTTGCAGACACAGTTAATTCCAACAAGGAAAGTAGGGCATGCAGATGAAGGACACCTCATATACTCCCTATAGCTAAACATATATACGGTAGCTAAACATATATACGGTTACATACGTCAATGTAATTTTATCTGGATGAAATTATTTGTGTTGGGGCAGCACAATAGGCTGCCAGTGTGTAAACAGTCTCTTAACTTTTTGCAGCCCATTAGATTTTGCTGCCTGAGGCAACCTCCTGCTCTGTGTGGTTATACAGTCTTGTTTTTATTTTCTGTTGTTGTCAGATGTGAGCCTATATATCACTCCTTTCAGGAGAGGCTGTACTCAGCATTGCAGTATGTAACTTAGCAGCAGCTGTGATTGCAGGCAGCTACTTAATGATCCTGTTGGACAGTATAAAGTTACTGGGTGAAAAACAAAAGGAAAATAGCAATGCTAAATAGACAAAACAAGTGAATAATATGCTTTACTAACTACTTCCATTCCTATAAATAGGACATGTGGGTAATAAAATTCTATTTGTCATGCCTGAAGTGCCATTTGCGAAGGACCAGCTCAGAGTTGGCAGCAATTCCAAATATGTTGTTTTCATGTCAGCAAGTCCATCTTGGGGATTAAAATGACCTTCCCAGATGGGGAAGCATTTGGTACTTCCCAAACCTGTAGTCAAAAGGATTCTGAATGCAAACATGAAATTCAAAGAATGGGCAAGCAGATTAGCCAAATGACACAGTCCTTGTGCTCAAAAATATTGAAGCCTTTACAGGGAAGCTGCTACTAAAATGAATCATCTGCTAATTGTTAACACGTGCTGAGACGCCACTGCTATCTACTGTTATAAATGTGACAAAAACATGGTGTCATAAGATGTATGGGCTGATATTTCATACTCTTTCATCTTGAACCATGCACGAGAAGTATCAGCGCATTCTATCTGTAACATATTGACATGTAAGAAAAAGCCACAGAAAGACTGAGAAATAAATACATTTATGGAGAAATGTTTAATTGCATATCTGGGGTGAAATCTAATACATGTAAATAGGAAATTGAATGGGACACATTATCATCATAAAATGCTAATATTAATTAGTTTGAAAGTTTTTAGCTAGTCATTTAGTCAGTACTCAGGACCCTGTGGGCTGTTTGTTAGGAGGAAACACCGAGTCATCAGTGCCTTGGATGTCAATCTGTTCAAAAAAAAATCCAGTCTTATTTCCCTCAAGACAGAAAGAATCAGAAGACAGTATCGGTATTTTCAGTTGTGGGCTCCTTTCAAGGCAGCACTTGGCACTCAGTGCCATGCAGGGTCTGCATTGTTAATGATCTCCACTGCTCTTACTACTTCCACATCATTTCCTTGCTTTTTTCTCACAGAGATGCATCTGTTTCCGTGTGATCAGCTCCCAGTGTATGGGTGAAATGACACAGGGCTGCGTCATTGGAAGAGATGCTGTGGGTACTAGTCCCTGCTTTTAAGCTCTGTATTCAATAAATGAACTCAGTGTCTTCTTTCACCTAATTTAAGATGCTAAGAGCTGCAGTTCCTGACAATTCTGTTGTTAACTTTGGCTCAAAATCCTCTTTTGCCAATTTTTTTCTAGCAAACTGATCATTTTTGACACCCTCTGTTGTCATATGCCCAAATCATTATACTCTGATGTCTGTAAAATGGTTGGTGCATATTGTTCCATGAAAACCATGACCTCATCAAACATCAACAAGTTTTGTGTTGAATATGCAGGAACTTCAGAACCAAAAATCAGTTCTGGTTTTGAAAGTATTTGTTGTTGTTTTCAAAAATGCTGGCTTTACACAAAGGGCAAGGAGAAATATTTCTTCCAACGCTGGGAATGTTTTTTTCATTTCTGACATCTACAGGACTATTTTATTTGAGACTTTAAACCTTTGTCTAATGTTTCTGGTTTAAGAACTATATGGTAGTCACCTCAAGTTTCTGAGCTTGTAGAAGGGTTAAAACTAAGTCTGTCAGCATAGCTGGTGCAAGTTGCAACACAGACAGGGAGACAAGCAGAAAGAGTGAGGAAGAAGTTACACTTTCAGATACTTTTACTGCTAAGGTGCTGTGAAGCTACACGTGAAGGTCCTCAGCATTGGTTGAAGCCTCTGTTCTGTGGAGAAGACTGGGTTGTGGGCAATATGTTCTGCACCTTGACCTGTCAAAAACCACTATATTTTCAGTTTGCTGGTTCCAGTGATGATCTAATTAAGATGTCTGAAGTATTCTGTCCATTTTTATATCTCCATGATAATTCTCTTGCTATTCCCATATATTTTCTGCACTCCATGGAACAAAAGCAGAGACAGCAGGTGCAGGTCAGGGCATGGCTGAAACCTAAGGCTTATGTAGCTGTGTATCAACAGCAACCTGTTGGAGAGATGCTACAGAACTCTGTCCCATACACCTGTGCTTACACACAAGTGATTGAGCTCTTCAGAAAGGACACTGTGAAACCAGTTTATCCACATTTGTATTTTTCACTGTCAGCAAGTTTCAAGCTTCGAAAATATGTGACATGGAGAAGAAATATATAGTTTATGGGGGAGGAGGTGGGGTGAAATCTTTATTTACTATTAAATAGCAAATTGAACACTTGCCACTCAGTGAATTTCTCTATTGTTGAAACTGAAGTTAAAGCATAATGTTTCCTTAGCAGCCACATGAGGCTAGGCTTTATTACAACAGGAAGAACTCAAGGCAGAGTCATCTGATCTTTGATGAAGCTAAGAATAATACCAGCAAGTCCTGAAACATATAGTTGCTACAGGCATACAAAACGATTGTATTCCTAAACATTTCACAGTGTTTTGTAACAATACAGACATTTTTAAATTGAACAGAGAAGGACAAGGTACCCCTCAGAATCACCCTGAAGTTTTTTCTCCATGCATATATTGCCCTTCATCAGAGCTGCCTATATCTTAAATTAGCTAGGAGCCACTGATACCTTCATATTTTGCTACTGGAGATGAATACACTCTGGGAAATTAAAAACATATGGGAGGAAAGTAGGTTTTTTATTCTTTGGTCAGTTCCCATTTTAGGGATGTGTCTAGCATGAATTTTATTACCCTCGTATCTCTCATTTTTATTATGCTTAGAAACAGCCAGGCCACAAAGCAAAAGAATGGTTCTCTGATGTGCTTTTCTATCACTTCCTTGCTGCCCTTTGTTCACATAACATTCTTTTCCTATGACAGTGTTCCGTATCTCTATCATTTCCACACTCCGGATTCCACATCTTCTGAGCACTACTCCTTTTAAACACCCATAATAAAACATTTGCCTTATATGAGCATTATGCTGGAGTTTTTATTTCCTATTAACACTATAGGCAATCATTGTTTCCTACATTTGTAGGACTTGAATGTAAGTCTTCAAAAGTACTTTAAAGATCAAATGAGAATTGTTAGAAAAGGCAGTATGATAACCAAAAAAATAAATAATCAAGGTACAGGATACTTACATAGAGATGAGAGGAAAAATGTCAGATGTGCAGTGCTATTTTCAGTATCAAACTCCTGTTTAAAGTATAACATTCAGCATTTGCATGTGCTGAATATCCAATAGCTTTTCTCTGTCTCTCTTTGCCCTGCTTACCCATTCTATGACTGCCTCTCGGGCCACCTCACTGCTGTATCTATCCCAAATAGACAATGCGTAATAACTTAAACTTAATCTCTGTCACAGTTAGAAATATATTTCATCCTTTCTATGATTGCAAAACAGCCAAAATTTTTCTTTTGTTTGGCACAATAAGGAGGAAGACATCCTAGAGCTGACCATCTGTCCTGGGTTCAGCAATAGCAGTCATTTTTCCTCCTTCTAAGTAGCTGGTGCAGTGCTGTGTTTTTGACTTTCAGTCTGGGAACAGCGCTGATAACACCGATGATTTTAGTTGCTGCTCAGTAATGCTTACTCTGACCAAGGACTTTCTGAGTCTCATGCTCTGTCAGAGAGGAGGGGAAGCTGGGAGGAAGCAGAGACAGGACACCTGACCCAAGCTGACCAAAGAGGTATTCCATACCACAGCACATCATGCCCACTATGTAAACTGGGGGCAGTTACCCGGGAGGGTGAGATCACTGCTTGGGTAAGGCTGGGGTGGTGAGCAGTTGTATTCTCTTCCCTTGGTATTTCCCTTATCATTATTATTATTGGTGGTAGCAGTGGTGTTTTGTGTTATACTTTAGTTACTGGACTGTTCTTAACCTGTGGGAGTTACATTCTTTCAATTCTCCTCCCCATCCCCTCAGGAGCAGGGGTTGGAGAAGAAAGAGGGGAGTGAGAGAGCGGCTATGTGGGTCTGAGTTACGGGTGGGCTTAAACCACAACAGTTCTTTTTTGCATCCGACATGGGGCATGAAGGGTTGAGATAAAGACAGATCTGACCAGAGTGTGTCCAATCATATTTGTGATAAGCACTCATTGTTTCGGATTAATAGTTACTCGTCACAATGCTGATTTATTGGCTCTCAAAGTTGCTGCTCTTGATCTCACAGTTTCAGCATGTCGTACCTTACTTACAGCTGATATTTGCTGTGTTAGTGTTTATTGGCTCAGGGCCTTGGGTTAAGGTTCTTGTTTCATTGCACTTTATGGTAATGACTTGTAATACAATAGAATCACTGATCATGAAACTGATCTGGCTTGCTTCCCCAGTGTGGTCACCACCTCTATACTTTGGGAGGTATATAATAGAAGTGTTTAGCAATTACACATCTTTTTTACCCTCCTCAGGTGGTCAGCCTGTAAGGGAGACATTCCCACAGACTCTAGGGATAAGTACAGCAGCTACTCAAAATCTGATTACAACAGATAACACAGCTACTCCAACTCCAAGCACAGCAGCTACACCAGCCCCAGTGACAAGTACAGCAGCTACTCAAACTTCGATCGCAATAGACAGGAGCAAGCAAATCCAACTCCAATTACAATAGCTGGGAGTTCTTAGTATGTCGATCAGAGGAAGAAGAGGAAGAAGAGGTGACGTCTTGACCCCTGACCTCAACAGAGCTGCAGAATATGCAAAAAGTTTTTGCCCATCAACCAGGGGAGCATATCATCACCCTGTAGCTTTGATGCTGGGACAATGTGGCCTACGGTCACGAACTAGAAGGTAGGAAAGCCCAGCAGCTGGGATCACTTGCTAGGGAAGGGGGAATTGACAAAACAATTTCAGGAGAGAAAAAGTCCCTCAGCCTTTGGAAGCAGCTCTTGGCAGCTGTGAAAGAAAGGTTTCCATACAGGGATGATGTTATGAGTCATTCAACCAAGTGGACTGCTCTAGAGAAAGTCATCCAGTCTCTGAGGGAATCAGACATTGTAGAGATGATCTATCACATCAAGACAAATGCCAGGGATGGACCCATAGATCCAGATGAAGTTGAATGTACACAACCCATGTGGCGGAAATTTACACGGAATGTACCGTCATCATATGCCCATTCATTGACAACGGTAACCTGGAATGACATAGTACCACCAGTAGTGGATGAAATGATTCATAAGCTGAAATCAGCCTGACTGGATGGCAAAAGCACCCTATTGTGATCGGTCCAGAGGCTCCATCCATCTTCAGCATAGTCTACCTCAGGAGAGGGTACCTCAAAGACCCAAAAGGGTACAGATGGGCTTTCGGTATTGCTGCTTTGGAGACAGAGGAAATTGAGCGGTTGTCCACCTTGCCTGGTCTCTCAGAGGATCCTTCTGTTGTGGAGTTGGTGAAGGTCGAAGAACAGCAAGTGCACCCGTGACAGTATCGCACCAAACTGAGACCCCCTGAGTCCCATCCATAAGGTGATCCATAGACTGGAGAGTCAAGGAGCGATCAGTAGGACCCACTGACCCTTTAATAGCCCCGTATGGCCAGTGTGAAATTCAAACGGAGAGTGGAGACTAACAGTAGACTATCGTGGCCTGAATGAAGTCACACCACCATTGAGTGCTGCCGTACTGGACATGTTAGAACTTCAGTATGAACTGGAGTCAAAGGCAGCCAAGTGGTATGCCATGATTGATATTTCCAATGGATTTTTCTCAATTCCTTTGGCAGCAGAGTGCAGGCCACAGTTCGCTTTTACCTGGAGGGGTGCTCAGCACACTTGGAACCGACTGCCCCAGGGGTGGAAACACAGCCCTACCATCTGTCATGGACTGTTCCAGACTGCGCTGGAACAGGGCCAAGCTCCAGAACACCTGCAGTACATTGATGACATTATCATGTGGGGCTATACAATAGAAGTAGTCTTTGAGAAAGGGAGGAAAATAATCCAAATCCTGCTGAAAGCCGGTTTTGCCATAAAATGGAGTAAGGTCAAGGGACCTGCACAGGAGATTCAATTTTGGGGAATAAAGTGGCAAGATGGACGTCACCAGATCCCCACAGATGTGATCAACAAGATAACAGCAATGTCTCCACCAACTAATAAGAAAGAAACACAAGCTTTCTTGGGTGCTGTGTGGTTCGGGAGAATGAACATCCCAAATTACAGTTTGATTGTAAGCCCTCTGATTGTAAGCAACAACAAGCCTTTGAGCAAATTAAACAAGAGATAGTTCACGCAGTAGCCCTTGGGCAAGTCCGGACCTGGCCAGATGTGAAAAACGTACTGTACACCGCAGCCGGGGAGAATGGTCCTACCTGGAGCCTCTGGCAGAAAGCTCCAGGGGAGACTCAAGATTGACCCCTCAGCATTTGGAGTCGGGGATACAGAGGATCTGAAGCCAGCTATACCTCAACTGAAAAAGAGATACTGGCAGCCTATGAAGGGGTTTGAGCTGCTTTGGGTGTGATTGGCACTGAAGCACAGCTCCTTATGGCACTCTGGTTGCCCGTGATGGGCTGAATGTTCAAAGGCAGAGTCTCCTCTACACATCATGCAACCAATGCTACATGGAGTAAGTGGGCTGCACTAATTACACAGTGAGCTCAAATAGGAAACCTCAGTAGTCCAGGAATTCTAGAAGTCATCATGGACTGGCCAGAGGGCAAAGATTTTGGAATGTTACCAGAGGAGGAGGTGATGAGTGCTCAAGATGCTCCACCATATAATAAACTGTCAGAAAGCAAAAAGGAGTATGCCTTGTTTACTGATGGGTCCTGCCGTATTGTGGGAAAGCATTGGAGATGGAAGGCATCTGTATGGAGTCCTTGACAACAAGCTGCAGAAACTGCTGAAGGGGAGGGTTAATTATTTTGAGCCTGGTGGGCCCATGATGCTTCAGGCCATCAAGGCAGAGATGCAACATACAGATTGACTCATGGTCAAGGGGTGAACTTAGCAATGGACACTGTTGCCCAGGTTGTTCATGAGTGTGAACACTGCACACAGCCTCTCCTGCTCTGAAAGACTGTTACAAGAGATAGAGCCTGACATCATGGACCAGATGGACTCGGCAGCCTTGTAAGGATTGGCTCATGCACTAAGGAATGCTCTCTCTCTCTCTCTGTGTAGATGTATATACATGAGATAAGAGTGAAAGTATATTGAAAATGTGGGATCTGAGCGTGACATGAATGGTATAGAATAAGGGGTGGATACTGTCCTGGGTTTAGCAGTAGCAGTCATTTTTTCTCCTCCTTAGTAGCTGGTGCAGTGCTGGGGGGGAAGGGGGGAGTGAGAGAGAGGCTGCGTGTTTCTGAGTTACGGCTGGGCTTAAACCATGACACCATCATACCTGAATCCAGCTTGAAAGAGATCAATACACTATGGGTATTCTTTTCCATTTACTCCATTCTTGGCCAGTAAAATGTTTCTAAAATTAAGACTTCTATTTTTAAGGCTTTCCCCTTGTGGAGAGAGGGAAAAGAACCTTCAAAAGCAACTGAGCCTGTCTAAGAGCTCATCTGTCCTTGATGGTCTTCCTTGGTGCTCGTAGACCAGAATCCTCATCATGCCCAGAGAGAGATGGAATGAAGATCGTTTCTAGTTTTGGAAGAGTACAAAAGAAGAAACTGAAGTTGCTATTATTAATATTTTCCCTTCTGGTTAATGTTATAATTTTGGAGAAAATATTTTCTCGTGGGGACTCTCAGAATTCTAGGTGCAATTTTCTTTTATCTTGTTTTTCTTGTCTCACATATTAGCCAGATAAGGATTTTTTGGGGTTAAATACCCATATAACTCCTAGATTTCAGTACTTTGTTCAACAATATGAAAAATCTGTTATCCTTCCACCATATTACTGGCCAATATTAGACTGGGTATCGGACCCTTAGGGAAGGTATGTGATGTGGGTCCTTGAAGTCCACTGATTCAAGTGTAAATACTGTTAGCAGTTCACCTTGTGTAACACACATTTTCAGTGCCACAAAAAGCATTCCATCTTGATGATGAAATGCATGGATTAGAAGAAAGGAGAGGAATGTCTATAGAATAACATAACAATTGTTGGAGTCATATCTCTTCCACTAAATGTAGTGTCGAGGACAGCCCTTCTAAGAAGGGATTTCACACTTCCTTTTCTTTGTTCACATGCCAGTGTCAGATATGAGTGACTCATAATTTATGATGGAAAAATATTTACAAATATTTACATGGCTATTCTGGTAGATTCTTAGAATTCTTCAAAAATTCTTAGCAAGATAAATCTAGCATAAGAACTGAGTTAAATCATATTGATTGTGGTCAACATTCAGATATGTTTTAGAAATGTTAACTAGCTTACAATGTTTGGAGCAGAACATTTCTCCACTGGCTTCCATAAACTATGAAGTTTTCTAACTAACAGCACATTTCAATTTTTTCATTTATTTTCCTCTTTTTTTATGAATATGGTGACAAATTAACTATAATGGCAGGAATATTCTTCAGGAAATGGCAACACTGCGAATCTACTACTGGTTCTGGAAATCTATTTTTATTATAGGATAAAAGCTGCAGGCCTAGAAACAAATGGTAAAATATTTTGAAAAAAGCGGGGAAAAGTGACAACTAAAATGAACATACAGATCAGAATCCAACCCTCACACGTTTTCTCATCACTTCAACTTTCCACCACTAAAAGTTTTCCGATTTCATGTATCAAAAATATACTAAGATATTTGTACTGTTTGTTCAGCATGTTCTGGATTATCTCCAGGAATAATGAATAACCTTGACAAAGAACTCATTAAGTAAAGACCTTCTTGAAATAATGGGGCGAGAGGCGGAAAACTGCAGTTATTTAAGTTTATTAATTAAGTCACTCATCACCATTTGATGTCTCCATTTTCTTCTGTGTTTAAGTTTTGCTGTCTTCAGAAAGGGAAACTACTATTAGATGTCATGTCACAGCATAGATGAGGATGCCTTGGGTGTAGATGTGTATTTAACATAGATATTAAAGCATCATACTGAAAAAAAAAAATAAACATGCTGGTTTATAAAATAAACTATGAACAATAGTGCTGGAATACTTTTTTAGCATTTAAAAACACATCTAGAATTGTTCTATTGTATTAATCTACATTTTTTATATTCCAGTGGAGAAACACCAAGAATTATCTGTATTCAGTGCAAATAATTGTTTACCTGGGGATCTAGAAATGGAGCTGAACTAGTTCACATTAGGAACCTTAAGCTCCAGCCATACAGGTCCCTCAGTTTCTGTTTTAAAGTGAAAACTTAAAATGTGTAGAAAGCAACATGGTCACTAAAGAAATGCAGGCACATGGTCCCCATGGGACCAACTGAATACAGAATCTGCAGAAAATTAATAGATCTTTACTACAACAGTGAAATTCAACATCATTACTACCCTGAAGGAGCTCTATTTTTCTTTATTAAAGATATACATTGGATAACAATGAAAAATGCATCAATAATCATATTTTGGTGACAAGGGTTTAAACAGAAATACAGATCAGCTATTTTATGCAAAAAATTCAAGATGAGGAAGAAAAACTGCTTCAAAAAAAATTGTTCCCCAGCAAATTTTCTGTAGTAACTCTATACTGGAGAAAATTCTAAGCAAAGTACTATGGATCAGGAAAAAATAAATCAAGTAGTAGGTTATATGCACTAATAAACAGTCATCACAAGACCTCACATTCCCTAAAATAGCATGAAAAGATAGCTGAATGACAAACCATGAGCTATTTCAGAAACGAAGACTGGATGGTTTTCTGTAATCCTCCTTACTTTTTAATGCACCGAAAGGCTGAAGAATATAGGTCTTTTTGTGAACTTTAGCTAACCATCAGTCATTAATAAAAGAATTGTCTTGTATCACTTGTGCTTAGTGACAGAAATATATAAATATAAATAGTGAGATAAAAAATGATCTAAGTACACCTGGTTATTATTTGTAAAGACTTAACTGTAAGTTTTTAATGATTAATTTATCTGGCATCTAATACCTTAATAGATCATGAGAAACATCAAGGGAGGAATGTGGTACTGCATTTTTAAAGTCTCTTTCTCTCTCACTGAATGATAATAGGCATGGAAGCTATCATTAGTCTTGTTAGATGATGGCTCCTTTAGGAATCTCTTATGTGTTACCTTTTAGAGGGAAGGTCAGAGAAAAGCCCCCTGGGAGTCCCCTTGCAGGATACAGCTAACACAAGCGTAAACTGTATGGAAATGGCTAAATTATCTTTAGAGAGACCTTGGTCTTTCACATCAATCAGACCTTTCTGAACTAGCAAAACAGATAAGCATCCTGCTTACAGGACTTTTACTATCCATATGTTTGTCATGACTGTCACAACAAATTTTGAATAAAAAAAACATTGTCTTACTGTTCTTGTCTGTTATTAAATGCTAAAGGTAGGTGCAATTTATTTTACTAAGAGCTACATGAACTGTGAGTACAAAAATGTAACATTTAAGGTTGTAGTTAAAATACAGACGGTTGGGAAACATAAACGTTAATGCTACAAGAGCAATCTCAATGTCACCACTACACATATCTTGTACACTTTATGGCAGAGATTTTACAGCATAATCAATAATCTATTAAGCTTCACATTTAACAAGGAAATGTTTACAAATTAAGTATTTATAGAATATATTCCACAGTTGTTGAAAACTTTGTGGATTTCTGGACTTTTCTTGACTTTGGTTATATAAATTTGATGTTCTGTATTTAAACTTATTTTCATTTTAAAGGTATGGTTTAGTGGGAGGTGTCCCTGCAGGGGGGTTGGAACTAGATGATCTTAAGGTCCTTTCCAACCC
Source organism: Psilopsiagon aurifrons (assembly GCA_025447955.1). Taxonomy (NCBI): domain Eukaryota; kingdom Metazoa; phylum Chordata; class Aves; order Psittaciformes; family Psittacidae; genus Psilopsiagon; species Psilopsiagon aurifrons. The sequence goes on along the minus strand of JAOEHY010028756.1, from coordinate 9,968 downwards.
TAGCTATTCTATGATTCTATGTTTGGGAGGACAGCCTTCTCCCAGTGTTTCCTTTATTGTTTCTATTGTTTTAGTTCCTGCACCATTAAAAAAAAAAAAGGCATGGGAAAGAGGGAAAGCAAGCTTCATACTCATTTGCTCTTTTTGTCCTTTTAGAACAGCTTATGTGGGCTATAAAGCAAAGCAGCAATAGCTCGTTTGTATTTTTCCACAGTGACCGTAAGCCTGCTTTGATGAAGAAATTTTAAATCATAATTAGCTATTTTTACGATCACAGGATCTAGATGAAACTTTGGACAGACAACAGAATGATTGGAAATGCAGTGATAAGGTCTCATTTTGAAAGGTATTCATTAAAACTGATAAAATAAAGAATACTTTTTCAGAATAAAAAATCACAGTTTTTACAAAGTAAATTTTCCCTAAGGGCGTTCAGATCTTGCATTAAGCTTTGGGTTTTATTTTAAGTCTTAAATTCCTGCACAATAGCAATTTCAAGCAGCAGCTTCAAATTTCACTTGTCTTTGCACTCAGCATGTGAGATATTACCAGTCTTCATAACCTGGGCACCCAGGCATTACAGAAGAAATAATAATTAATTCCTTTTCCAAACACATTAGGGCCATACTCATGTTATTATGGAACCTAAGGGGAACCTAGTCATGTACAATCAAAGTGATGAATAATTTAAGCCAACAAATATCCAGGGTTCCCCATTACCTTCAGGGAAATAATGTTGAATGTTGGACAGGCTGCACAGGCTTGTATGGGGTACTGTGCAGATAAGGCATAAAGGGCTGCTTTTATGAAAATTAGCTAATTAACCCATCTCTTTTACAAAAGTAACTTTCATTTACAGCATAAATTAGCTTTGAAATGAAGCTATCCTTTCTGAAGCTATTTGTGAACTTATTTTATGGTGTATCCTACCTTTCTGTAGATTCGTGCTCTGAGAATTCATTGATTACCCTCATATTTACTCAGTATTAAAGTTAGGTTGGCAAGATTGCCAGCATGAGGGTATGGCTGGCACTACTCAAATATATTCCATATAGAACGATATGAGTAAGGTGATCACTAATTATGGTAGCAGATTATATTGGGATACACCAGAAAACCCTTAGTCTGAGAATCCTAACAGCATTTACATATGAAATGTCTCTGACAGCTCTTGCTATTATAGCTCAGGAGGTCTTTATCTGTCTCCAGGTACCCTTTGCTCTTCCACTTTTCTCTATGGTCTTTAGCAATAAATGGTGTGTTTCTGTAAAAAAATGCTAGTTTTTCCCAGAAAAGATGAAGTTTGGGGATCTGATTTATTTCTCACCTAAAGTAGCAATGAAATTTGAAAACCTCCTTCTCTGAGACTGTATGTAAAATAATCTGTGCACAAGTGGCCACAATAAGTGTCTCCAGATCCACTGAACTTAATCCATTTTGCACAGTTCTCCATGTCTGTGATTCATTTTGGATTCCCTAATTCAACTCTCACCATATCCTGGCATATTCTCTGTCCCGTTTTCTCATTCAATATTTTTAAAAGGTATCTTTTCTCTACCAATCCATAAGATGATGGCTGTTACAAGGTTTATGTCAATGGACTAGCAAGGCTAGTCAATGACTAAAAAAATATCTCACTGGATCCTGTGACAGATGTAATAAGCAAGCTAGAAAACTACTGAAATCAAAAGTAAACAGAAGTCCAGCTCAGTGTTTTACTTATAGTAAAATTAACTTAGTGATCAATATTTTCTCAACAGTTCTCTGAGATGGAAATATATCCAGGTGTGGATATGGAAATGAGGATGATAACCTCTTTTTTCCTAAAATGTCAATTCCATTCCATAAATCTTACTTCTTCAACAAATTTTGTGTGACACAGATTATCTCCTTCAAGGGAGATAATATCCCCAGAAATAATAAAAATATAAGGGAGATAACATATCCTCAGAAATTTCCTGAAGGTCTCACAGGACTCTGGCTTTGGCGTTTTCTACCCTACTTGTTTGGCTACTGAGGCACAAATATTTGCTCCCAGCAAATCTTCCCAGTACAATCTTTCCAGTGGTTCTCCGGACTTTATTCACAGGATGGATACACATGTGCCTATGTCTTCAAAACACCGACCTTTCTGTCTCAGGAAGCAAGCACCAGGAGGACCTCATTTATTTGTCTTTCCCATTTGTTGTCCCTTTGCTTTGATTTTCCTCCTCTGTTTAATCTTGTCTGTGACTACCCCTGTATGTTAAATGTCTTTCCTTCAAACTAATTTTGCTTGAGCTCATCTCTTTCTTGTATATTTGTAATTCTTTGGTTCTTTTTACAGTACAGTGGCTTTTTGTAATTTTCATTTAAAAAATAACTTCTGTAAGATTCAAATATTGCTTTTAATTTCATAATTTTTAGAAAACCTTTTTTTTTTTTTTTTACTTTATTTAGCAGCTTTCTTCTGCTATGCCTTCCATCTTCAAGTTGTATTTGATCTGTGAGGAATTTATAATTTATTCTCAGAGCCTTGACAACTGGCTATTTTTCCTGTTTCTCTGGCCAAGTATTTTATTTGCTGTATCTTTAAACTAAATAGCGGAAGAGATCACAAAAAGACACAAAACCATGGTTTTTGTTATTTCCATGATAGTGTGCTAATTGATTGAGCCAAATGTGGATTTGTCCAATTTCTTTCAGCTAAAGGAAGATAAGGCTTCTTTGAATTAGGAGTTCATCTTTCGGTTGCAGAAATGAACTTAGCATTGACTACTAGGACTTGTGCTAACCTAGCACAAACATGGATGAACTGTTTTGGAGCCATCAGCTTTAGACAACTTAAGTGTCACTTATGATTTTGTTTGGTTGGTTGTTGTTGTTGATTTTTGGTTTAGTTTTTGTTTTCTTTTAATGAGTCTATTATTTCTCTGGTATCTCTACCTCTTTTTAGGTATTTGCATAACATGCTGGACGTTAACCTTGCCTACGAAGGACAGCTCTCCGCTTCTAACAAGAACACTTGCTTTCCTCTTTCTTGATCTTGGTATGGGAATCTTTATATGATATTAAAAGGACCAGAGAAGATCCTTTTACCATTGATTGGCAAACAAAAGTAAAAAAAGGAAGAAAAGAGAAGTGAAAAAACAGGAAAATGTGTAAAAAGGAGAGAAAGAAAAAAAAAAACCAAATAAAGGAAAAAGGGAAAAATGGAAAAAAAAAAGGAAAAATTTAAAAAAATGAAAAAAGGGAAAACGGAAAAAATAAAGAGGAAAAGGGAAAAAGGAAAAAAAGAAAGAAGAGGGTGGGTGCAGAGAAAGGAAAGAAGAAGAAATAGAAAGAGAAAGAAAAAAGAAGGAAAAAATTAAAGAAGACAGAAGGAACAAAAAGAAAAATAATTGCCATTATGATCCTAAAAGAAGATTCTCTTAAAAGGACTCAAATACAAAAACCCTCAGTCCTCTGTATCTCTGCTTACCTGTCACTGAGCTCACAGAAAAATATTTCTCCATGTGTTTCACTTCATCACAAGTGGACATGAATATGAGATCCAAAGAGGATCTCAGATGCTAATAGGGTATCCTTGACTTGGAATATTGCTATTCAAGGCTTATCCACCAAATTCAATTTATTTGTCATGGACATCAACATTTATTTGTTGGTGTCCATCAGCCTGTTCCTGACAGCATTTTCTTTTCCCCGATACATTTTCCTGAGGTTACTTATGAAACTGAAATCAAAATAATTGTCATACAGCAAGTCTGGATGAGATTATTTTGTTCCAACAGACTTTGCCTCAAGTGAAAATTTTCTACCATTAGGTCTTCATTTGTTCAAATAGGGTCCAAGGTCAAGAACATCTGAAAATTATTATTAAACAAGGGATACTAATGACTCTGAATGAAGAAAGAGTGTAAACAATAAACAAAAAGAAGAGCTAAAGTAAATATTACTCAATGAGAAGATGAGAGGAAGTCTCCAGCTTTCCTGCTAATTTTATAGAGTTGCACAACTGTAGATGTTTGATTTATAGTAACATAATTTTTTTCTGAATTATCAATTTAAAAAAATATTTTAAATGCCATTATTACCTGCTTTATCAACTTAGAATGGAGCTGTGTCTTAATACAAGAGAAAAAGCATTATGGTTCAGTTATGGTACCCTCTATATTACATCTAAGTTGTTTTCACTGGTTCTCTTAAAGGTTTTCTTGTTTTTTCAATAACAAAATATAACATTGACTACTAGTTTTCTCACCCATCATGTAGAAAGCCAGGTATGTTTTCCTTTCAGATTGTTACACAACTCATTGAATTAGAATTGCATCAAGATATAACTTAACGTGGAATACTATTAAACAGCCAAATAACCTTACCAGCATCAAAGCCCCATTTTTAGTAAACAAGATTATATAGTGCAAAACATTTTGTATATTTGTAAATAAAACACAAAAACTCTTCTTCCTCTAATATTTATAACATCTCTCATATGTACTGCTATTGTTTCCCTAAAATTATGTTTAAATTAATGTGTGAAATGCAGCCAGAAACTGCAATTTATCTTCAAGTAAATCAGAATATTCAGTGTAAAGATTAAAGGTGCAGCTGTTTCTGCCATTCATTTGGGTAATCACTGTACATAAATTTCTATGCCATGAAAAGCTTTATTCATGTTCATATGGTGTGAAAATTGAAAGAAAAACTCTAAATTAATTATCTTTTTAAACAAAGCAATTTCGATTTATCACATGCAGCAAGGGAATTTGTTGACATATTATAAAGCTTCTGTGAAATACAGAAATGAAATATGAGTTAGGAAAAACGGTTTATGCTCTGTAGAGACTTGAAGATGTGAAAAGCAAATTAACTGCCCCTGACTTCAATCAACATGCTCTTATGAGTTTGGGAAAAGCCTACCTGCAGCAGTAGCCTGGTGCCCTATGGAGGCTGCAGAGGAGCGTGGAACAGCACAAGGCTTTGTCTAGAACCACCTGAGACATTTCTATTCCCAGTGAAAACTTTCAGAATATGGAGTTCAGCTGCTGAGGTAACACATTATTATTTTTCCTTCACACCTAACTAATAAATGTCAGTCTAAAGCCATTATATAGCAATATGTCTTCCTGAATACAATAAAAGGAACTTACTCTCCTCTGCTAGGAAGTATCATTTTCTGCCACATGAAATAAGCTGGTGGGTATGTAGAAAAGCATTGCTACTTTTATTCCTGTGAATGCTTCCATTATTTCTCATTATGAACCTCAAGTTCTTCACTGCATATGCTTGATTATAGCCCAGTATACTACCAGTTATTTATTCAGGTAGTGTTTGCCAGCATGCATCTACCTTTAATTTACACTCAGAAAAAGAAATATAGGTTGTTGAAGTAATTTGCAGCCTGAAATTGATCTCCATGAAAAGAAAATACACTCAATGTCTTTTGCCATAAAAACCCTATGCCATAAGAAAAGTGTAACCCAAATACAGAGGGTGAAAAGATTATTCTTTTTTCATTTCTTTCAAATACAGCCATGCAATAATGTGTGCTTCACAGACAATATAAAATGACCAGAGGATATCATTCAGGGAAGGAAAATATTTTAAGACTTAATTCTTCAACAGTGTTGTTTCAGTATGCTAACAAAATCAATGCTAAAAAAAATCACCTCCTTTTAATCTATTATTCTTTTGTTCCATTGAAGTAACTAAAGATCAATATGTATTGATTTGTTCCCTAATTACATTAATTTTACTTTAGAAATTAGGGAGGCCATAATGAGAATGTGAAGTTACTTGAAGACAGTACATTATAGGTAGTCTAATCTAGCAGGAGTCTGTGCATGAGATTAATTCATTAAAGGCAGAAAATTACCTTACAAACAGGGCTGATAAATAAGATTTTCTCTTTTAATTTGCATTTTATAAATTCCTTTGTAATTTCTAAAAACTTACATAAATTTACAGACTAACTATACTTTTACTGTATATCTATTTTATTCCTGGGAAACACAAGCACATTTAATTTTAACCCTTAGCTTTGTCTTTTACACATTTTAGAAAATGAGATCATGGCATCTAGATGTGAGACATTTTATGTGACATTTTAATAATGAAAATAATAAAATGTTAACACTTTAAACGTTCCAACTATTATTTTCACTAAACTTTTCTCTACTTACAGATAGATAATGATAAGTAATAGGAAATGAAGGTAGTTTGGCCTCGCATGGCTGAGGATTTGGCTCATAAATGTAGCTCAGACTCAAATGATTATCCATAAAGATAATCAAAATATTTTCAATTGGATAGCTCTATCTTTTATCAGTGCAAACAAATGCTTAATTATATGATTTCTTTGAAGAACTTTGCTGTTTGATGAGGTTAAAATGAATTGGCTTATACTTAAGATGATTCATTCACCTCCCTTTTTGCGCTACACCCCAGGATAATCTGAAGAATTTGAAATCTATGCAAGATGCTTGATTCTTTGTTGCCTTACACCTGTAGGATCAGACATATCTCCAGCGAAATATCACAAAGGTAATCACACTTGTGTAATTTAGTGTCTGTAAAGAGAGAATCAGACCCAAGAGATCTGTAAAAGAAACTTACTGTGATTTTAAGCCATTTGCAATTCTCTTTAAAACTTAACAAAAAGTCCTTTAGCTAACTGAAGACTACATTTGTTCCCAGAGAATGTAAATGGTGCCATTAATTTTTCTTTGGAAGCTAGAAAGCTGACAAAAATAGAAAAAATAAAAGGAAAAATAAGCAAAGCAATATAAACCTATAAAAAATAATTGAAAATGTCTACATCTTGAGATCTATATATTATTGCCTATATAATACTCTGTGTTGATAATGGCTCTTGCCAGAGATAATAGGCTCAAAGATAAGGTTTAGTCCAGTTGATTTCCTTCCTTAGCTCTGTTTCCAACTCTTTTACATTAACCTATAATGAAATTATGTTAGACGGTATCTCTGTTCGGGAGCATTCAAGTAACCAACTGCTGCTTCATAATGTGGACCTTTGGAGAAACCCATGGAAAATGCAGGTCTTGGACAAGTGGAAGTAGATTTTTAAGTAGGAGACTCTGAAGCTGCTGTCCAGTTTCAAATATATGTGTTCTCAAATAGCTGACATTGAAACTGTCGCTTAGTGTCATATGCTGGCACTTTTGTGCTGCCAAAACTCACTTCAAAATATGTTTCTAAAACAAAGACATTCAGCTTTCAAGTCAATTTTGGTGGGTCTTTACCTCAAGCTGAGCCTTACTTTAGTATGGCTCCCAGTCATAGTTTCTCTCAACAAAGTAGATACTAGCTGCCATGAATATCTTTAATTGATACCAGTAGACAATATTGACAACCTGGACTAGATTTACTGGCATCCTTGGGTATCCACAATGCAGACACTGGTGCTAAAGCATAACAGAAACAGATGAAGAGATTAGGCTACCAGTTCTTGTGAAGCAGCACTTTGCTGCAATTTCTCTGTATGCTGCAAGCTCCGGGAAGCAACAAAGAGGAGTTTAAAAGCAGTTTTAGCAACATCTGGTGTCTTCTTAAATCCTAGTTGCCTTTCTCTGCCAGCAATAATTATCTGCTTCATCGAAAAGCATGACCACTATGAAGAATTGTCATTCATATTGAAAGCAAATTGCCAGAAAGCTAACAAACATGTCATGTTAATGATGATGATTATAATGATATAGTAATGTTATACATACTGCATTCCTATTGCATTCCTGCGTTGAATACAGTGTTCCAGAGCATGCAGGAACCTCCTTATAGAAGTGTTCAGCAAAAACCAAGGATGAGATTTTCAAAAATGATCGACATCTATTTGTCAAAGGCTTTTCTACTGTTGCCCATGATTGTAACCACTGAACACAGGCTGCAGCAGTGGAATGCTTCCACTGTATCCGGGTGCAATTTGAGAACAATAGGAACTGTCATTCCATTAAGATTTTGTTCTTTTCCACCCTCCCAGTCTCACTAAGAAACCGAGGGTACATCTTAGCTTGATAGGCCTCAGCAGTAACATGAAGATTACTGTTAAGTAGGAAACGGGGTGAATTAGCTTGAGCAAACCCTTGGGTTGTGGTGTAAACAGCAGAGAGGTTAGTTGATGTAGAGCTGTCCTGGTTGTTCCTGCAGCCTCAAAATCTGAGCTACAACATTTCATGTTCCATGTAAGGGCTCCTCCTCATAAAAGTAATTTTTTACAAAACACTTCTGTTCCCATGTTTTACTCTTAGGGTACTCATAGTGAAGGTGCCAGAAACGGTCCGTTTTCTACTACCTTTAGTCCATTTACCCAAATTCACAGTCAGACTTTTTCAAACACTGACTGACCTATGGTCCCTTCTATATAGTGCTGCCACTGTAAACTAAACTGAGAAGATCTCCATCCATTTATAAGGAGACAGTCCTTCAGATTTGCTTCCAGGAGTAGCTTCTCCTAAAAGTGAATACAGTCCCAGTAATTTAACTGTGACTTGCTCACACTCAAACTAAGATAATTTGATGAAATGTATAACTATGTAGTTACTTTTCTAATTCAGGAAAATGAATGTAGAAAGCCTATTCTTCTTCTTTTATATCTTCCATATTTACTCATTACCTTCTGAATGAGTAATGTTGCAATTGATAAATAAAAATTGGCTGCAAGTGTTCGCTAGTCATATCACACAATCTAAGTGTTTAGTAATTTTTCAAAGGTTTTTTTTATTTATATAAAGGCATAATGTAACTGGAAATTAGTTAAAGCACTGACTTACCATCGGCTTCAGAAGCATAGCATAGCTGGATTTTTACTACACATTTCATAAATATTTTTCTCTTGAAAGGAGCCAGTAAGTTCAGTACATAAATGAAACTTTTCAAAAATTCACCTGGGGTGCCTGAAAATAGAAACACATTATACCTTTTGTAATTGTAGTTCAGTTGCTACAAGGATATTATGTACATTGTAAGACTACTCTAAAAAGTAACAGGCAATTGATGTTTGGAATAACACCCGAGTCTTGAGAGAAACAAGTCACTCAATCTGTGTTGAAAAAAGCTACAGATTTGGAGTTTCAAGAGTTCCCATTCCTTCCAGCTACCTAGTTCTGTGTTCTACATTCCCGTATAGTGATCATCAACAGGTTTTCAAGCCATTTATTTACAGGAAAGGGTGTGAAAGTTACATTTGACATGTTTGTCAATATTGTATCTCCTCAAAAACCATACTGAAACCAGGGACTAAAGTAATAAGCACTAAAATGCTTGAAAGAGACACCTACAGCTAAGTGTGAACAACCCAAGTAAACAATGGCACAATGTAGACACTGCTCTTAATTATTTTGTGCCAATTAGAGCAGCCATGTGAGCAGCCTCAGCTACTTTCCTTTTCCAGCAGGACTAGGTTTTGCTCAAAAACATTTAAAAAAAATACATAAGCCCTTTTGATTGAGGTAGGAATTTAATGCTGTATCTTCCCCAGCAGCCAAGTTTTTCAATGGCAGAACACTGAAATGCTGGGACTTCAAAAGGCCACAGGTGGTTTGCTCCCTGAATGAGGCACATTTTCATTACTTAATACAGCTGGTTTCATTTGCTGATTTGGTCACTAAAGTCCAACATATGATAACATATCAGAAAACTTTTTTTGTAGTACTGTCATGGTTTAGGCCGTAAATCAGCCACACAGTTTGCTACATGGAGAATCAAAAGAATGCAAGTCCCACAGGTTGAGATAAGAACAGTTTACTAACTACGGTATAACACAAACCACTACTGCTACTACCAGTAATAATAATGACAAGAGAAATACAAGGAAAAAAAGAATACAACAGCTCACCACATATACCCAGCCGGACCAAGCAGTGCACCCCCACCATCCTTCCAGGTCTCAGCCCTCCATTTCTGCATCCTGGGCATGACGTGCTGTGGTATGGAATACCTCTTTGGTCAGTTTGGGTCAGGTGTTCTGTCTCTGC
>JAOEHY010028754.1:0-12580 GCA_025447955.1 Psilopsiagon aurifrons | reverse complement strand
GGCCTTCTATGATGGGGCTACGGAACTGATGGACAGGGATAGAGCAGTTGATGTCATCTACCTGGACTTGTGCAAAGCGTTTGACACTGTTCCATGCAACATCCTTGTCTCTAAATTGGATAGACATCAATTTGGCAGGTGGACCGCTCGATGGATAAAGGATGGATGGCTGCACGCAGAGTTGTGGTCAATGGCTCCATGTCCAGCTGAAGGCCAGTAACAAGTGCTGTCCCTCAGGGATTGATGTTGGGACTGGTGTTGTTCAACATCTTTGTCGGTGACATGGACAGTGGGATTGAGTGCGCCCTCAGCAATCTGCCAATGACACCAAGCTGTGTGGTTTGGTCAACCCGCTGGAGGGAAGGAATGCCATCCAGAGGGACCTTGACACGCTTGAGAGGTGGGCTGATGCCAACCTGGCAGAGAAGGACTTGGGGTTGTTGGTCGATGAGAAACTTAATATGAGCTGGCAGTATGTGCTTGCAGCCCAGAAAGCCAACCGTATCCTGGGCTGGAACCAAAGGAGCATGACCAACAGCTCAAGGGAGGTGACCCTGCCCCTTTACTCTGCTCTCGTGAAACCTCACTTGGAGTATTGCATACAGTTCTGCTGTCCTCAACATAAAAAGGACATGGAACTGTTGGAACAAGTCCAGAGGAAGGCCATGAGGATGGTCAGGGGGTCGATCACCTCCCATATGAAGATAGGATGAGAAAGTTGGGGCTGTTCAGCCTGGGGAAGAGAAGGCTGTGTGGAAACCTCATAGCAGCCTTCCAGTACCTGAAGGGGGCCTATAAGGATGCTGGATGCTGAGGAGGCACTCTTCATTAGGGACTGTAGTGATAGGACAAGAGGTAGAGGGCTAAAACTTAAACAGGGGAAGTTTAGATTGGATAGAAGGAGGAAATTCTCTACTGCAAGAGTGGTGAGGCACTGGAATGGATTGCCCTGGGAAGTTATGATTGCTCCATCACTGGCGGTGTTGAAAGCCAGGTTTGACAGAGCTTTGGGTGGCATGGTTTAGTGGGAGGTGTCCCTGCCCATGGCAGGGGGGGTTGGAACTAGGTGATCTTAAGGTCCTTTCCAACCCTAACTATCCTATGATTTTACGTCACCCAAGGCTTTGTCCAACCTGGCCTTGAACACTGACAGGGATGGAGCATTCACCACTGCTTTGGGCAGTCTGTTCCAGTGCCTCACCGCCTTCACAGTAAAAAAGTTTATAAAAAAGTATTTTGTGTATAAGAAAAAATTTCATCTTGATGTTCTCAATTTTCCACTGAACATAAGGCTTAAAGTATGTTATAACATTTCATTTTTGTATTTCCAGATACTTCCATAGAACATCTCTCAACATATGAATGACACAGTGGTAGTAAGCTGACATGATTCTTCTTTCTGTATGTCAAATTGTGTTAGAAAAATGAAACTTAACACCTTGAATATTTGCCCAATATTAATTCTCTCCATATGATTTAATAATTGCTAATTGAGGTATTGAAGAGTCACAAATGGGAATGATGAAAAGGAGAAAGGAAAGTGATGCGCAAAAGAGGTGTAGTTAGTTCTCTGTGTAAAAATGTACTTTTTATATACAGACAAATACTGACTTTTAATGTAAACAAAATATGATCATAAGAAATGGTTAGTAATAGGGAAAAAAAGAAAAGTAATTTTGTTTGTACCTTTTATTTTTAAATCATTGCTGGAAAATGTGTATGCTAATGGATGACACTTTTGAGCCAGTAAGATTTACGCTGCTTTTTCTTGATAACTGGCTAGATTAATAAGGATGGAATTGTTACAAGTTCTCTGATTATAAACAGTTCCTACACAGGACAAAAAGAAACACCATAATACCAGAAAGTTAATTTCATGAGCAGAAATATTTCTGGCAAGAAAGAAAAGCCCCATATATCCCTATTGGACAACATAAGTCTGTGATTTAATGGCTAATCTGAGACTTCAAGAATTTCATTAAGAATATTTAAAATGTCACAGAAAAAGGAACTGCATTATACTTTCCTCGTGAGAAAAACAGAGAAGATTTTTTTTTTAATTCCTTTGTCACTTTTTTTTCTAAATACAGAAACTTAGAGCAAAGCCAGCGTGAAGAAATCAGTGAAGATATAGTAAGACATTTCTTAAACTTTTTAAAAACATAAATTTAACAACATACAAAGAACACAAACATAGTAAATGTAACCATGAGACTTGAGAAAGTTTTGCTGTAATGAATTAAAGCTGCTTAAGGCATTTATATTACTTTCCACTGTAGATTATGTACCTTTCTGTAATATGACTTCTGTCAAATATGCTAGTATTGTCCATTACCTTTAAGGGTAATAAGAGGATTTGAGGGAAATTCCTAAATCTACTGTATTCCTCTCTGATTTTGTAATAGGTTTAAAAAATAAACTGTATTAATCATGAAGTAATTATTCTGCTGCTCAGCTGTTTTGTGATCAAACTTACTCTGTGGTGACTTTCTGTATCAACTAATTTATTTACTGAGCAGATATATTTAGATTACACACCTACCAGTCATTTTTTCCTCTTAAGTTGTCCTCTCCTTTTCTTACCTTTTACCTCTACTATAACAAGCTAGATCCGACTTCATAACTGGTTTTAATAAGAAAACTGATTTTTGTACCATAAAGATTGGTATAGTTCAGTGTTAAGTGCACAGTTACATGATGAAGTAGTGACAAAACCATGTTTTTATAGCTTGTTAAATTTGTTTCTACTACACTGAACTAACAGCATTTTGAGATAAAGCAAGTATCCTCTGTACTGTGAACTCTTGTGCTTAACATCTAGCTAAAGAGTCTATCAAACTTCAAGAGAAAAAGTAATTTTAACAAAATGTGACCTAATTGACAACTGGAATCTGTTAAATGAAGATCCTTTAACAAGGGATCTAAATTTAGTTAATTCTAAGCACTGATCAGGAATCTGTTGGAAGAACTTGTCTCCCATTGTCCCACTTAGTCTTTGATATGAGAAAGTTGTGAAACCTAGTTGTAAAAACAGCAGCTCATATACTTGAGAACCTTACAATTATAAAAGCTTTTTTGGCTTTAGCTACTTTTCTTGCAGTTTATTTTGAATCACTAGGAGTATTCATGTGATGGTGGCTGTGCAACAATATGTTTGTCATCAAGCTGTTGACTATGAAACTTACTTCCTGAACACAGTTGTCTTTCCATTACTTAACAGACAATTGCTCTAGAAGTAACTTGGTTTGGAAGATGCCTCCCCCCCCCCGCCAAATGCAAAGTAATACTGTGGTAGCATTGTTACTACAGGAGAGGTTGAGAAATCAGTGCTCAGTTTTAATTCCCACAGTACTTCTTAAAAGCAATGTGCTTGACCTCCAGATTACATGGGTAAAGTTTTAGGGACACATGTCTTCATTAAGTTTTATCCAATGCATTTAAGTATTTTTAGAAAACTATGAAGAAATGTAAAGAATATTTCATTTGTTCTCTCCCTGGAAGCATATTTTGACCTGTTGGAAGAAACCTATTTGAGCATCCCTCTGGAATGTAACGAATGTGGGATGAACTATGTAGATCATCTGAAATGCATGGGCTGATTTTTATACAGTCATGTTACTGACTAAGTTTAAATGGATGAACATATTTGACCTTTTTGAACATTTAGAAATGGAAATGCCTACTTTAAAAGAAAAATTTCTATACTGTTTAAAAAGGGGTACCCTCAGAGTGAATCTGTTTCTTTTCTCAGTTTCTTTTCCTCAGCTCTAACCTTGGGCTTTTTTCAATGTAATACCTTTATTAGATATTTATAGAAAGTGGATGACTCATGCTTGTTTTACTTTATTTACATAATATTGTTGGGTTTGTTACTGCTGTATTTCCTGCTTGGGTTGAATTTTCTCCACACTGACTGAAAGTGAAAATGAAGGGTAACTTAAGCGTCACTGTATTTATACTAAAAAAAGGGAACCTTTTGAAAGTTTGGGGTTTGTCAGTGTTAAGTTGCTTATTATTTTTGCTAGAAGTCATTGTCTTGCCTTTAAAGCTTTTTCCTAATTGGTCATCTAGTACTTTTTGCCATGTTCTGAGTACTTTCTCATGACCACCTCCTGCAGGTTCTTTTTATTATGTGCTTAAACAAGATCAATACCTCTTGTATAAATAGAGCTTAGAAAGCATCAAACAGTTCTTCCAACACTGAGGCAGGTAACTATCTAAAACACATGATATTCACTGATCCTGTTTAAAGTCATTCAGAAACGGAGAACTTTGCATCTATCCACTGCCAGTCACCACCCTCTTACTTAATAATGTGTTTAATTTCCATGACTTAGCAGAATAATTTTAGATGATTTTCCAGATGTTGTTGGACTTCAGGAAGTAAGAAATGAGCTCTTATGTTTTCATAGGAAGGAAGGAAGGAAGCAAGCAAGCAAGCAAGCAGACAAGCAAGCTTAGGTTGCCTCTTCTTCCCCTTTCATCTGGGAGGCGTGGTCCACAAAATTTGAATGACGGAGCCACTGATGAGAAGACCTCAGAATCTGGCTATCAGGCTAATATATATACACCTAGACAATCTCACTCCTCTACCACTGTTGTAGAGCCCTCTCACAGAGACATTCCCTATGATACAAGTACCTGAAATCCCTTCTCCACTCCCCGTTTCGTGTGACATGCATGTGTTCTACATCAGCCATTCCCTGCATCTATGAAGGCTGTGAAGAGCACATGGATACCTGCCACATAAGAAGAGGAAGGGACCAGTTGATTACAACAAATAGTAGGGTTAGTGTCACAAGCAAAACAGACAAGAATTTGAGAAAATTGATTTGTTACCAGTTAAAAAAGATTTGCATTGTGGGAAACAAAAATTAAAACAACACCTGCCCCTTTTTCCCAGGCTCAACTTCCCCTTCTTCTTTGACCTTGGAATTCACAGGGTTGTTTCTCATATATTTTTCCTTGATTCTGCAGTGTTTTACCCTTTCGTAAGTATTTTTTCCCAGAGATGCAATCAGGCTAGCTGATAGCATTAGGTGTATCCTGCAGTGGGACTGTTGCAGAGCTGGCTGGAACCAGCTGTGTCTGGCACAGGGCAGTCCCTGACCTCTTCTCAGAGGCTGTCCCTGCAGTCCCCCTGCTACCTTGCCACCTACACACAATACATTCCTCTCCTTGCCTTTGTGAAACACATTTTTTGTCATTAAAATAGAAATTCATCACACATCCTCCACAAACTTCACTTACAACACCACCAAAAATTCCCCACATCAGCGTCATCACAAACTGACAACAGTGAACAGTATACACACACACACAAACTCCACCGCTTGTCCCTTCACCACAACAAAAATTCCCAACACCGTTATCAAAGCTCCCCCCAACTATTCCACTACCTGGCAATGTTCAGACCAAGTTTTGCCTATTACCTCTCCCAGTTACTGCCATCTTAAATTCTGTGAGCCCCATGGTAGACACCAAAATGGACTGTGGTGGCTTAGCCTTGTCTTTCAGCCAGCTGCCTGCCCAAGCCCCCACTGTCTCCCTCTTCAACAGGACAGGTGTGAAAAGTAGGATGGACAAGCTTTGCATAGTGATCTAAAGACAGTAAAATCTCTTCCCAGTTACTGCCACTGGCAAAACAAACTCAACTTGGGGAACATTAATGTAATTTATTGCCAATAGATTTGCGTAGTTAGAAATGAAAAAACAAACCCACCACCTTCCCCTCTCCCCATCACAAACCAAGAAGAGCCCAGAGTTACAATAGTGTAAAAGATCACATATTTTCCTTTATTCTTTGATTTTTGATAAAAAGGCTGAAATATTAGTTATTTTTACCAAAAGATGATACTGGTTCTTGTTTTGTTTGTGGTTTTCTGCTATAGTCTTAAAAGTTGACATTTTTTGGGTTTTTTTTGATGTAGCTGACCGTATAAATCAAAATTACTAATTATTAACAAAACTGTCTTTCAAATGTATCTCATTTATTTCAAAATAAATCTAAAAAATTCAAAACAAAACATTACCTTATCATACTTGGTTTCTTCATTAGGATGGAGCAAAGATAAGTTTCTAAGGAAGTTATTCCTGTGGCAAAAATACCACTCTTGAAGCCGGAGAAAGATTATGCAGAAAATCCACAGATACATGAAAGAAGTTATGCTCTCTCTCAACAGCATGTTCTAAATGTTTGTAATATCTTCGAGCAAATTTACTCTTCATTTTGCATTTCACATTACCCTAACTTTCAGATACCAATAATTATTTAGTATTTAATCTGAAAAAAATATTTATTATAGTAATAATACTGCTAATGAAATGTTAACACTACTAAAAATATATTCACTTGACAATTCAGGCATTTTTAATTTATAAACACTCCTTGTGTGACCTTAGTTTATCCTGGTCTTGTGTCTCTAAAGTTAAAACCAGAGCTATATCTCTAGAACTCAGCATTCTAACTGGAGTTAAATAGTGCCGCCCTCACGATGCTAGCGCTGAGTTGCCTGAAATAAGATGAATGAATCAATTTAAGTGTATCTGATGGTAACACTGTCAGCCACCAAAATGCAGCTTTTTGTGTAATGGATGACAGAAAAGTAAACATTTCTCAACACTTAAATAACACATTTTTTACACAGTTTTTCATTAACAACAGACCTGGACAATAGAAATAATAGTCACAAATACCACTTGAATATTTTGAAAATTGGTGTTGACTGAAGAACAGGGTGGTTTGAAGAATGGGGTTGATTGAAGAATAGAGTTGTAACTAAGTAACCTCAAGAATGTTGGGCGTTGTTAGCAATATAGAGACAAGGAAATTACTAAGATAAGCTTTGCCAGAACCACCTGGTGGTTACTGATAGGACTGGTACGACTCGGATCCTAAAACAAAGCAATGAAGAAATAACCACCAGTGGTCCAAAAGCCCACTACCACATTTTTGTGTTCATACAGGAAGCATTCTCTAAAAGTATGATGTAATGCATGTAATCTAATGAATATGTATGTTTAAAGACAATATAATCACAGCCTGGTTGATGCGTGGTAGAGACACGCTTGGAGGAGTGATCCCCAGTGTCTCCCGGTGCCACAATTTAATTTTATGATTTAAATTATATGCTTGTCAACTTAAAACTTTGTTGGAAAGTTCCTGGAGATTTCTCCAAATCACTTGATACATTTTGAAAGAACAAGTCCATTAAAACCTGCTTATCTTAGGAAATTTAACAACGTATCTGTTTTTTCTTTACATCCTCTCCACAATCACTTTTCCATTCTCATCCCCAAAACTTGACCCACAAAAATGTGGAATTGCACTGAAATCTGGTAGGGAGACTCACTGTCAAGGGACAAAGCTCTGAATGAAAGGCATGAAACCCTCAGGTGAAGAGGCAACTCCTTTCAAATTACTGAGGGTGTTAAGTGCATTTCTCACCAGCCTTCTATGTAGTTTGGCCTTCTGTACTAGTCTCATGCTAATACCAGCCTATTCTTTCCTGAGATGTGTCCATAGGGCATGTGATGTTTCCATCTCGCCTATTCAAGCAGCTCCAGGCTCTCGTATTTCTTTTGCTTTACCCTTTCCCAGCCTTTCTGTGGCTCTCACTTCTCCCTGAGACGTAAAATTGTTCAGGGCTTCTCTAATTTGCTGAGTAAAGAGCAGGTTCACTCACAGTTTTGGTCACCCAACAGTAAAACTAATGAGGAGCTACATAGCTACCAGTTGGCAAGCCTGCAAGCTGCAGCATCAAAGCAACAGCAGAAAACCAAAATTGTTTTATATATAGTCATCATAACTGTGAGAAATGGAATTACTCTACAATGAAACCCCAAAGAAGGTGATGCTATTTATCCAGGAAAGCCATCTACCTGTTGCAAAGGAGTAAAAGGTTTCTCTTGTTTCAGGTTCTGCTTGGATGAGTAATTTTCTTCTGCTTTGCAGTTTTTTCTCTTTTTAGTGGCCTTGCTTCCTCTGATTTTAAATGGGCTTTTTCCAGTTACTCAAAAGTAATGTCACATTTGATAGAAGAAGGCTTTTCCATTTTACAAATCTGCTACAGATTGCTAGGGATTAAGACTATGGTTTTACTTAGTAGTTACTTGCTAGTTCACTAGTAGAGTGGTGAGAGTGATTCCTTAGTACAGGAAATCTAATGTTTCTATGGTTTTATTTCCTGCTCAAATTGATCCCTTCATAATGGCTCCTCTCTGGCTGTGCAAACACACACTCTTCAACTCCTTTAGGAACCTTCAAAAGAAACAGACTACCTACACATGGTGGGTATGCAAGCAAAACAAAATGCGTTTGCCCATTAGCTGAACCATGACCGTATTGGAGCTCGCGAAGGGTCACTGCACCGCCTGCCTGAATCCCTGGTCCTGCTTTTATGAACTACATTTCCTATATTTATTTTTTGGAGCCGCGGGGCAGCCAGTGGTCTTGAAAGTGGGTAAGGCAGCGCGGGGAGCCCCGCCTGGGCTTGGTATCACCGGCCAAAAGTCTGAGGCGAGGGCGGCCTGCAGTTCCCTGCAGCTGGCGGCCGGGCCGGGAAGTGCAGGAAGCGCCGGGGCCTCACGGAGAGTGGCAGCCCTGGCGTGGCCGGGGACCTGGCGCGGGGAGCTGTCACCGTGGCAACGCGCGTGAGGTAAGCAGTGTTGCCTAGCAACCAGCGCTCCGGGCGCGAGGAACCTCCAGAGAGTTCGTAGCACTGCCATTGGAGCGGGGGGAGGGGAACGGAGCTGTCGTGGGGGAGGGGGAGAAACAAAAACCTGCCTTGAAAACGGGCCCGAAACCGGTGAAACGGAAGGACGAGGGTGGGCTGACGCGGGAGAGGCCCAGCGGCTGGCGGCAGGGAGGCCTGGCGCCTGGGACCTGACAGAGGCCGTCCCTGGAGAGCGCTCCCCACCTGAACCGCTCCCTGCAGATCAGGTGTGTGCTCTCCTGATTGTTCCTATAGAGGAGTGCCGCCGGAGCAAGGCGAAGAGTGTGAAAGAACGTTACAGGGCATCCCTGCCCCTTTTCTTGTTTTGGTGGAGACTGAGATCTTGAGGAATTCATTGAGCGTATCATTCTTATGGAGCGGAGCTGCTTTCTAAAATGATGTTACTGGGGCAGTACTTTTCTGGTTTTCAGTAGCGTTAGTAGTGCCAAGAGGCAAAACACAATTCCTTAAAATAGAATGTGTTTATGGAGACTTGCTGAGATCTACACTTTACATCCCAACAAAAGCAGTTACAAGTGAGAGTGGTCCAGAAGAAGCTAATGGAGACAACCAGATATCTGTATGATGACAGTTAATTTTGTCTCTTTTTTTCCTGTTTACTAGATGTTCTGAAAATTTGCAGCTTGCTCCTGCAGACGGAGGAGAGAGGCTAGGATGCAAAGTATAAAATTATAAGGGTAAAAATTTATTCATGCATGTGAGGTGTCCCAGCCAAATTGGGGTGCCCCAAATGCAACTTTACACAAGGTTCTTGTGCTTGCACTTGACACCTGAAGTGTTAGCTACAACACGATTTGACAAATCACTAACACAAAACCACCCTAATCACACTAATTGAGGTAAAACTTTGCAAAGCAACTATATTTTTTGCAGCCTTCTGGCTGCTTGTCTATTGATTCAGACATTAGTCTTGCCACAGTTACTTATCTATGATGCCAGATGATGCTGGGAAAAGTTTCAAAGACATATTAGAGAGGCTTGGATGTTGGTATTATCTTGGCTGTGCAGGGCTCTTTTATCCTTCACGTACAGCACCAAGCTTGCAGGACCCAGTGGCCTTTTTCCATGGTTGGGCTGTCCTATTAGTCCTTGCAATGAGCTGATGTCCATTGGTTTGTTCTCTTGAGAATGAACAATACCAAAGTCTGCCGTAAAATTCCACTACCTAATTACATCGCAGTGTGTAATGTGGAGTAATATATATTAACAAAGTTAGTACATGTTCATACTATAAAGATTGCCTCATTGAATAGTCAGGGAAGAGAATTTGCATAATGTAGACAACAGATAAGAATGATGAGGTGTTATACACAGACTTAGTGATGGCTTCTACATTGACTGATTCCTCAGGAAAGATAACTGGTGGTTATGATGGACATGTAAAGCTTCAGTGAATTAACAATTAAAAAGTAAAATAGAAAAATGTGAGGAGACATACAAAACTGGAAGAAAAATTACAGTAGTCAAATACTAATCTATCTACATCTCTTTTGTTTTCGCTCACATGAAATAGTTTTCAGGTATGATGCTTCTATCTCAAACAGGTGTATCACTACAGAAATTTGAGGTCAGAGATGTCTGAAAATATTGATTAGAACAAAAATTAGAAGGTTAGAATGTTTTGTTTAGAAAGTAGCAGGAAAGGACAGCCATAAATGCCATGAAAATACTGAGTGGCACAGACATTTCATACTGACTGTCCATTTGTCCTTTCAAAAAATATGTTGAGGGCATGTTGTGAAAACTGAAAGACATGCACTGTGAATGAAGTAACCTGCAACAGTTAGGAAGCCTGTTGGGATTGTGGTCTCCATATTAGAACTGCCTGGTGCAACCCATACTCTGGCCAGTGTGAAAGAAATTGTTCCAGTATGACACCTTCCTATCGCTACTGCATCTTCACTCAAACCTAAGCATATGCCGTTTCTAAATCACATAACAGAAGCCAGGTCTGCAGGTTCCTAAGATGTGTACAATGTGAGCAATGTGTTCTTGCAGCTCAGATCCTATGCTGCATCAAAAGAAGTGCATCCAGCATGTCGAGGGAGGTGATTCTGCACCTCTGCTCTGCTCTGGTGAGACCCTACTTGGAGTACTATGTTCAGCTCTGGAGCCCTCAGTATAAGACAGACATGGGCCTATTGGAGAATGTTCAGGGAAAGGCCACAAAAATAATCAGAAGGTTGGAGCACCTCTCCTATGAAGGTAGGCAAGAGAGTTGGGCTCGTTCAGCCTGGGGAAGAGAAGGCTCCAGGAATTCCTTACTGCGACCTTTCAATACAGAAAGGGGGCTTATAAGAAAAAATGTGGACACATCATCAAGAGGACTCTGTGGATGAAGCACTATAGACAGATAGGAACAGCCTCACACTCACAGGCCCTTGTTGTCATGGGGGACTTCAACCACCCTGATACCTGTTGGAGGGACGGTACAGCCTGGCACAAGCAATCCAGGAGGTTCCTTGATTGTGAGGAAGACAACTTTCTTCTGCAAGTAACAGAGGAGCTGACAAGGAGAGGTGCCATGCTTGACTTCATACTCACCAAAAGGGAAGGGCTGATTGGAAATGTGACGCTCCAGGGCAGCCTTGGTTGCACCGATCATGAGATGATCGAATTCAAGATCCTCAGAACAGTGAGAAAAGCGTGCAGCAAGCCCACTGCCCTGGACTTCAAGAGAGCAGATTTTGACCTCTTCAGAAACCTGCTAAGTAAGGTTCCATGGGTTATAGCCCTAGAGGGCAGGGGGGGCCAAGACTCTTGGTTGATAGTCAAGGATCACCTGCTGCATGCTCAGGAGCGATACATCCCTACTAGAAGGAAGTGAGGCAGGAGGGCCAGGAGACCCCCCTGAATGGATAAGGAGCTGCTGAGGAAAATTCAAAGAAGAAAAGAGGCTTATAAAAGGTGGAAGCAAGGACAGGCAGCCTGGGAAGAATACAGGGATGTTGTCTGGGAAGCTAGGGTCCAGGTTAGGAAAGCTAAGGCCCACTTAGAATTCAACTTGGCTAGGGATGTTAAGGATAACAGGAAGGGATTCTATAGGTACACTGCAAATAAAAGCCAGGCTAGGGACAACGTAGGCCCTCTCCAGGTACTATCAGGAGAACTGGCTACCCTGGATTTGGAGAAGGATGAGGTTCTTAATGACTTCTTTGCCTTGGTCTTTACCAGAAAATGCGCTGACCATGCTACTCAAGTCTTGGAAGGCAGACGCAGGGACTATGAGAATGAAGACCTTAGGCTCACTGTAGGAGAGAATCTGGTTTGAGACCATCTTAAGAACCTGAACGTACACAAGTGCTGGGGAATGGCTCTCAGAACAAGGAAATGGTTCGTTGTCACAACTCTGTATTGACCACGCAACAGGCCTGTCGTCAGGATTCGCTAACAAACACCAGAAGCTATGACAACTGGAGTTTGAGAGCCTATCACAAGCAAGGACACATCACCCTTGAGCAAAGGGGAAAGCACTGAAAGCCACTAAGAGGGAAGTAGAATGCAGAAAAGGAAATCACAAGCAGGAAGGACTGAACAAAATATAACCAATCACGTGGAAGTATTATATTGCTAGCAACCAATCATAATGTAGTATAACAAACTTATGTAACTCTGACAATATAAAAGACCATCTCTTTTGACAATAAACGAAGCTTGTTGTATCAATCATATTGATTCGTCTGCTTGCTTCCGCCGCGGTCGCACACAAGTCCATGGGACCTGATGGAATCCATCCACGGGTCCTGAAGGAGCTGGGAAATGAAATTGCTAAGCCACTGTCCATCATGTTTGAAAAATCATGGCAGTCAGGTGAAGTTCCCGATGACTGGAAAAAGGGAAATATA
>JAOEHY010028753.1:0-16206 GCA_025447955.1 Psilopsiagon aurifrons | reverse complement strand
GCTCCAGGTCCTGCACAGCTCCATTCCCTTCTCCAGCACCTCAATGCCTCTCCTGTAGTGAGGGGCCCAGCGCTGAGCCCAGGATTTGGAGTACAAATGGCATCGCTCCAGATTCACTGCAGGCGCCCCAATCCCCTCATTCAGAACCACAGCGATGTCCCCGCCTGCTCTGATGGAGGGGTTTCAGTGTATCCATACCCGGAGCCCTGCGGCGAGCCTGCGGTGCCCGTTATCCCCATCATCCCAGCGGCAGCCGTTCACATTCCGGTTGTTCAGGATGGATAAGTGTAAACTGAGACCCGGGCCATTGACCTTTATCACACCACAAGTGCTATGTCCAACCTGCCAGCCTGGGATGGATATAGCAGCGGGTGAAGCTAGAGGCTAAATTTGTGTCTTCAGGCTGATAAACATCTTAAGTGTTGGCAGGGCAGCACTCACCAACAGCCTCCTGCTGCTGAGCGCGCTGAAGACATCCCATGGTTCGTAACGCTCGCCTCCCCTTTGTGTGCATAGGGGCAGTGGGAAACGAGCTTGGTGGGAAGGGTAACCCGGCGCTGGCATCGACCTTAGCAAGGAGCGAGTGCAGTGGGTATGGAACTAACCCTTTGCTGCTTGGGCTGCTCCCCAGCTCCCTGCCTTGAAGCCAACTGCGTCGATCCTGCCCGTGTCTCTCAAGCGCTGTTGCTTTCTCTCAGTGTGACCTTGTGGTTGGGGTTTCTATGTTTAGCTCTTCTAATTTGGTTCCCAGGTGCATGTTTAACCTGCACGCGTTCTTATTACGGATCCCTTTGGGCATCCCCGCCTGTTATTTCTGTTCAGTAGCTGAGATGTTTGGTGCCGTTTGTCTTGATGCCACGAAGCCCACGAATCCTGAGCAGGACCTTTTGGTGCTGCAGAATGCAAAAGAAGCCGTTATAATTACCATCACAGGGGGACAGACCCATTCAGGGATGTATTTCTCATTCAAAGTCCTCAAGCAGAAGGAGGGAGGTCATGTTCAAGCTTCTTTTTATGTCATTGGCATCATTTGTCCAGAAACTCACGAAATTCTTCCATGCAGGTGATGGAAGCGTGAGCAAAGTCCCATCCTGTCATGAGGTCTTTTTCTCCTGTTGGAGTCAAGGAAGAATCCAGACCCCCTCCAGCATTCACTGATGTTAAAGGGGATATTTCCCATTGTGCTTTCAGACCCGGTTCCCTCTTGGACCCCAAAGTGAAGCTGATCTCCTTTGTTCTTCCTCTCTGCAGTCCCACCGCAAGTTCTCCGCTCCCAGGCATGGCCACTTGGGCTTCCTTCCCCACAAGAGGAGCCGTCGCCACCGAGGGAAGGTGAAGTCTTGGCCTAAGGATGATCCCAGCAAACCAGTGCACCTGACTGCTTTCCTGGGCTACAAAGCGGGCATGACACACACCGTGCGGGAGGTACACCGCCCGGGCCTCAGTAAGTCCTGCCTGGAGAAAGGAAGGAGCCACATCCAAGAGGGAAACAGGGGATCAGGCTTGCTGCTGGGAGAGGCTGCTGCTGGGAATGGGTGGTGAAGCACATAGCATCCAGGATGGGTCCTGTGCTGACATCCAAGTGTTGGATGGCCAAGGGCTGCCATAGGGATTGCTGGGAAGTCCCTGCACCGGGATGGTGATCGGTGGTTTGTTGGATCCTGCTGGCAGAAGGATCATGCAGGGTAATTACAGGGAAATCCTGGGCTTGAAGCATCTTGCTGGGGGATTTATGTTACCCTCTGAGATATCCATAAAGTTGGAGCCAAGCTCCAGGCAAAAGCAACCCAATGTCCTTCTTTCCCACCCTGGGAAGATGGGTTAATGGTGCTGGACCACAGGGAGATCAAACCCCATGTGGTCCTGCAGTAGGTGGGAGATGGAAGGGCTGCTGCTGGCTTGAAACTGTAGTGTGACCTTGCCCCCAGCACACTGCTTGTTGGCTGTAAAGTCATGGGGTCATCAACTGGGTTGGAAAAGACTTTTGAGATCCTCAAGTCCAACCATTTCCAAGTGGCTCTAGGGAATGATCTGATCCTAGATAACACCGAGCACCATTTCCCTTCCCTATCTTGCAGAGATCTCTAAGAGGGAGGAGGTGGAGGCCGTGACCATCATTGAGACCCCCCCATTGGTGGTGGTTGGGGTCGTGGGGTACATAGAAACACCGAAGGGCCTGAGGAATTTCAAGACAGTGTTTGCTGAGCACATCAGTGACGAGTGCCGGCGGCGCTTCTACAAGAACTGGTACGTGCTGGGGAGGGTCCCTGGGGTGCTGCATGTCAGGGGTCCACCTCTGTCTTCCCCATAGATACCCAACCATTGCAAACAGCTCAGCCACAGGCAGTTGGCTCGGGGCTGGAGAGAAACTGCTGCTTTAGTCATGCACAGAGATGCTACAGACAGCTTGATGCTGGCAATGGGCATATGCATATGTAAATGTATTCTAATAGCTGAACTGAGTGAGCTCTGCACAATATCACATGGCAGCATGTGCTGCAGGTTCATTTTCCTTAGTGTAGGCTCATCTACTCTCCACTGAACTGCAATACTTGAGCTGAGGCACCAAATGAAGGGAGTAAAACCCGATTTGTCAGGGGGAAAACTGATGCAGAATGTGCCCCTTGGCTCTTGTAAACATCAACGCCCCAAATCCTACACCAGCAGAGAGGAAAATGGAAACAGAACCCCATGACTGTGGGAATCATGTCTCCTATAAAGCGCTGTTGAGACCCACCCACCACATCCCTCTGATCCCTGTTAGAGACTGTTTTCTCCACTTCACTCTTGAGTTTGCACTCGGATGTTGGTGGCACTGAGCCCATCAGTGGGAGACAATTGGATTCCTCATGCAGAAAGGTTTGAATTACCAGCCCTTTCCACAGCTCATTATTCACATTCCTCTTCCCACTTCACACCCCTGTGCGCTGGCCCTGCAAGTTAAGGCACCAGAGAGGTGCCTGGCAAGGGGATGTGCCCCTCCACACTGTCTCAGGGCACAGGGATGTGCAGAAGCACTTCACCATCCAGCTTGCTTGGGTGTTAAACCACTTTGGTTGTAGGCACAAGAGCAAGAAGAAGGCGTTCACCAAGTACTGCAAGAAGTGGCAGGATGAGGATGGCAAAAGGCAGCTGGAGAAGGATTTTGCAGCTATGAAGAAGTACTGCAAGGTCATTCGTGTCATTGTGCACACGCAGGTCAGAGCCTCATTCCTGGGGTGGGCAAGGGGGGATCTGGGAGGTGGGATCATGGGGGGGTCTTGGCGGGGTCCCAGGAGGCTGAGCAAGCAGACACTGGTCAGGAGGTGTGGGACAGGGTCTAAAGGCAATAGGAGGCTCCCTTCTGACACCAGCACTGCCCCTTTGAGCCTGGGATTGCTGCAAGAGCCCACACACCCCACAGAGGAGAGCAGAACACGCAGAGCCTCAGCAGGTGCTGAGCCCTGTGTCAGCAGAGGGACCTCAGGCCCCATGATCACCTCAAATTAGCAACTGGTGTCAAGTGTTTTGGGCAAAAATAACCCAGGGGCAGGCATGGTTTTGCCAGATGCTGATTGCTGGATGCACAGGGCCCGTTTTCATGCTGATCCCTGGAGTTAACGTCTGCTTTGGAGCCTGGGGCAGAGCTAAGCCGGCTCCAGGCTTCCCTTGTAGCTGGCACAGAACCTCAAAGCCCCACTATGGCAATTTGGCAGGGCCCATGAGCAGGGAGCTGGGAGTGGGAGAGAGTGGAGGCACCTCTTGGTGGGAGCTAGGACTGACTGCTCCGTGTGGAAGCAGAGGTGGAGCACGACCAGAGGAGAGGCACTGACTGTCTCAGAGCAGAGAGCTGCATCCTGGCTCGTCACAGTGTTCCGTTTTAGAGGGAGCTCTACTGATGGGCTCCTCTGGGGCGTTCACCTCCCATGGCTGTTACTGCTGTGCTTGACTCTTGGGGTAGGATGAGGCTGACCTGTTCCTGTGCTCCCTGGAGAGCGGGTGTGCATCAGCTCCTGCCCGGGGTGGGAGCAGTGGGAGATGGGGTGGTTGGGCTCAAGGATAAGGAGTTACCTCCAAGAGGTCCCGGATATATAGGCATGGTGACCCGGGTTGCTGACTGCTATGAAATGGGTCGGGAGTGTAGTAGAGAGGGGTGTTGAAGAGCTCTGCTCACCCCCTGCACCCCTCACAAGTGGGGTGTGACACAGCCCTGCTTCTATGTTCATCTCTATGGGGCAAGGAGCAACATTTTGCCCTAATGCATTGTGTAATGCAGATGAAGCTGCTCCCGCTGCGGCAGAAGAAAGCCCACGTGATGGAGATCCAGCTGAATGGTGGGACAGTGGCTGACAAGGTCGACTGGGTTCGGGAGAGGTTGGAGAAGCAGGTCTCTGTGCACAGCGTCTTCAGCCAGAACGAGATGATTGATGTCATTGGCGTGACCAAGGGGCACGGGATGAAAGGTACAGAGCAAGGAGTCCTTTGCCAGAGGCTTGGTGCTGTCCTTCTCATCTGACACTGTCTATAGGGCAGCACTGGAGTAAGGGAGTGTCAGAGAACACGCTGACTTACTGCTTAAGGAGTAGCAAAGCCCATGACATGCAGTGCCATTGTAGCAGAGCTTGGTTTCTATGAGCTCAGTAAAGCCCGTGTTGCCTGCTGTGCCCAGAGGGCCTCGTAGGAGCCTCAGAGGCACCGTGAGTACACAAAGCCATTGAACTTCTCACAGCCCCCCACGTGTGTGGAGGTGTGGGTGTTCCTGTGATTGCACTGCCTGTGCCCAGCAAGAACAGATCACAGCCTGAGCGGATCCATGGGAAGTGAGAACGGTTCTGTGCTCCGGCCTCTCATGGTGGTGACAGCTCTTGGGCTCCTTCCAACACGGTGTCTTCTGAGAACTGCAGAGGATGAGGAGCCTGTCCCCTCCCCAGCACTCGAACATGAGCTCTGCACCTCCCTGGCGTTCTCACCGCCCTGTCTGGTCACACTTCCAGGGGTGACGAGTCGCTGGCACACCAAGAAGCTCCCCAGGAAGACACACAAGGGCTTGCGTAAAGTCGCCTGCATCGGAGCCTGGCACCCGTCCCGGGTTGGCTACTCCATTGCTCGGGCTGGCCAGAAGGGCTACCACCACCGCACGGAACTCAACAAGAAGGTATGGCCCTGGGGGGCTCCCTCAGAGCATCTTCCTCCCTCCCATGCTGTCACCATCCTCTGTTGCATCCTCCGTTGCTCCCCAAAGCTTCTCCGACGTCTCCTCAGAGACTCTCCATGTCTTTCCTGGTGTTTTTCCCTGCTGAAGGCACATCTTGGTGAAAACTGTGTCACTCCTGTGGCATCCCTCAGTGACGGGACACAGAAGTTACCACCTCCGTGTCCTTTCTGTTCCAGATTTACCGCATTGGCCATGGGATCCATGTGGAGGATGGCAAAGTGGTGAAGAACAACGCCTCGACTCACTACGATCTCACAGAGAAGACCATTACTCCTATGGTAAGGACTGAGGGGGTACCAGGGCTGTGATTGATCCTGGCTGTAGGAATCCGAGCCAGGAAAGTAATTCCATGCCTGGAGACAGCTGCATAGGAAATGATTGGAAGCAAATTCACTGAAAGAAATGCAGTGATTCCTCATGTTTGGGGCATGGAAAACCATCTCTATGAGGTGTTTTTTTAGGCCCATTGGTAGACTCACACATTTAACTCCCAGCTGATAACTTCAGCAGGAGCTGAGAGCTTTGTTTAAATAGAAAAAGAAGCATAAAGTACATTAAAAGTCTGATACTTAACAGATAAACGTTTGTAACTGGGTTTTAAAGTTCACTTTGGCTTATTAAAGCCGTTAGCCTGGGAGTGCGGCCAGCTCCGCGCTCTGTTCACCCACATCCTCCAGGGAAAGAAGCAGGGTTGCTGCTTCCCCAGCTCTTATGGGGTGCCCCTTAGCTGGGATCATGCCGTCAGTGTGACAGGCTCTGGTCAGCCTGATGGGTGCAGAATGTCATCAGCTGGAAGGACTGTCAGTCACTGCCTTCTTCTCTAGAAAATGCCACCCTTGGGCATGTCTCCCATACGCAGCTCTCCTTCCTCCCAACCTTCCCTCTGCCTCTCCCCACAGGGTGGTTTTCCTCACTATGGAGAGGTCAACAACGACTTCCTCATGCTGAAGGGCTGCGTCATGGGCACGAAGAAGCGTGTGCTCACCCTCCGTAAGGTGAGAGTGCAGCTGCGCAGGGGGGACGGTCTATAGCTCTCCATGAACTGATTCACCATGTGGAGAATGCCAGAGAAGATGGTGAGGTCCTTGGCTCTGTGCAGCTGAGGGCACTTGGCACATGGTGTGGTGCTCAGTGAGACCATTCACAGGTAGAGGGAGGCACTCTCTCTGGAGACAGAAGCTGCAAGCATTTGAGGACCACGATGCAGGGCCCAGCAATGGAAACCTTGGTGTTAAGCACATTGTGAGGAAATTAAGTGCTAAGTGAAGAACAGGCTCATTTGAGAGCTGCTCTGCTATCCAAAGCATCACCTGAGCACCAGGGGTGTCTCTGAGAAGGCAGGTTTTCATGGAGATACTTGTCTGATGGATGCACCTAGGACTCAACCCTGCCTCTGTCAGAGCACATGTCCAGATTGTCTGTACCAGTCATCCAGATGCATTGTGACTCTTCTTTTCCAGTCCCTTCTGGTGCATACAAGCCGCCGCTCCCAGGAAGCCATTGAACTCAAATTCATTGATACCACTTCCAAGTTTGGCCACGGACGCTTCCAGACAGCTCAGGAGAAACGGGCTTTCATGGTGAGTTACACTGCTCCAGCTCCTAGGCCCTGCTTGCAGCCGGGTTAAAGCAACTGATGGACTTCAACCAGGCAGCTTTGTCTCCATATTACAACAGCCAAAAGAATGACCAGGACCATCTTTTGTTAAAGATAGGAAAGAATTCAATTCACACAGCAGATACGATGCTAAGGAAGAACATCATGCTTGTATGTGTGATCCAAGGCAATCCAATCAGCAAATGATACGCCATATGGCCAAGCAGTTCCCATTTGCCAAGGGATGTTTTAGACGAGCAGTTAACTTGGCAGGCACCACACTGGACATACGGTCCCTTTCACCCACAATTGTGCACGACTTTGATTTGTTTGCGATGATTTACGATGTTCATGCTCTTAAGAGGGTCAAATTCAGACACAAATTAGTGATTCTTTTGTCAGGAAGCTTTTAGGAAGGCCAAGCAGGGTGTTTTTCTTAAATCCAGAGAAGAAAACCCGTCTAAATAACTCCAAACCAAGCAGAGTTACTTGAACAGATTTGGAACCTACCTCAGGCTGCTGCCTAAGCCTGTATGTGACGTTGAGGAAGAGCTAAGTAAGCCAGGCCTTCAGCTAGCAGAAAGAAATGCCTGGGTACCACAGAGCCATGAACAGTGTCTGGATGTGGCCTGTCAGCTAGAAATCCCATGTGCAACTGCCTAAGCCTGCTTAGCCCTGGGAAGGGGGTTGGCTCTGCAGTGCCTTTGCAGAGCTCTTTAGAGGTTAAGCTGATTTCCTTTATCCCAGTGTTAGGAGCTTGTTCTGTGTTCTGCTTTTGCTGTCACTGCAAGTCCTGAGTAGCTGTGACATAGATCTTAGTGACAGGAGGTGGTTCTACCTGGTTGCAGCTGGTTTCTACTGTGAGATGAGAGTTTCCCCCATGGATGCTGCGGTAAAGCTTGAAGTTTGGTTGGAAGGAATTCTCCCCGTTCCTGCAGGGATGGGGAGGCCCTGGGGATGGCTGATGAATGGAGGCCCAGAGCTCCCAGTGGGGAGCAGAGGACCAGGAGCAGCAGAAAGGGGCCAGAGCTGCATTTCTGCGCCCTGCATCTCAGATGCAGCCCCACTGACCAGGTTCGTCTGCCACTAACACCCAGAGCTCTCCTCTCTGCTCTCTTCCAGGGCCCTCAGAAGAAACACTTGGTGAAAGCGAAGCCAAGTGGGCAGGAAGAGGTGTAAGGATGGGGATGCACAAGGCAGCCTAACTTTGGGCACTTCAATAAAGGGGCTTCAAGCCATGTCTGCTCCCTGGTTTCCTTCTGGAGGGCTCTCTTGCCTGTATTCGGTGCTGAGCGTGTCCTCAAGGCTCCTGGGACAAGTAGCACTTGGGACTGGCCCATATAGACGGGGTAACTGGGACAGTGTCTGCTCTGTCCTCTGGATCCTCCCTTTTCTTTGCCCAGGGAATTCTTTCCCCCCTGCCTGCATTCATCCACACCACAGTGAACTCCCCTTCCAGAGGAAAGCAGGGCAGTACTGGCACTCCTGCTCCATTTTCCACTGGAAATACAGGGCCTTCCCATGACCTGCCTCTTACTGACCATCTCTTCCCTCTCCACCTCTCCCATACACCCCCCCAGCACTCTTTTTGCTGAAGCATGACCCATGGGCTCTTCTCCCTGCACAAAGCCCCACGATCCCGAATCCATCTTCAGCAGCTGTCGAACTCATGTACAATAAGATGCTGGTAGGTAAGACTGGGCAGTGATGGATTTATTCAGCTTTGGACTCATTTCTCACCCCTGTTTCCCTTGCAGTCCAGCTGCCTGCGGGGAGGGTGGGATGTGCTGTGGAGCTGTGATGTCTTGGATCAGCGCTGATCCCAACTCCTTCAGTGCAGAACTGGTCTGGGCGTCCTGCACCCTCTTTGTGAACCACAGTAGAAAGCTCAGCCCTCTGCTGCTCCAGAGCTGGGAGAACCTGGTAGGAAGTGCATGAAGTTCTTGTGTCTCCAGCAAACCCCTTGGCCTGTGTCTGGTTCTGCTCTGAATGTGTGCTTGCAGTATAAGGAGGAGGCTCATCTGCGGAAGTGCTGAGGATGAACCGAGATGCTGAGATGAACTGAGAAGCTCAGACCTCACGGCACCGCCTGCAGTCAGTGGCCAGGTCCGGGTTGGCCCCGTGTCCCAGTGAGGTCCTTGTGCTCTGTGCAGTGGCTCTGCCCTGCCCGGGGGTCCCTGGGTAGTGCTCCCATGGGTGGCTGAGGATCCAGGCCGGAGCTCATGATGGGGATGATGAGATCGTCCATGTTTGGCATCACCAAGATTTTCTGTAAAGAGGAAGCCAGAACAACAAGTCAGTGGGTTCGAACCCTTCAGGAGTGGACAGGGCAGAGGGCAGGGACCACCACTTTGAAGCCATTCAAAGGGGCAGCTCTCTGGGGGGATTTGGGTACCTAAATACCCGTGGGCACATTTCTGTTCTTAGAGGTGCAGGTATCTTGTGGTGGAGCATCCCAAACCCAGAGTGGATGGGGGAATTCAGCCCTTCTGGGGGTGTCTGCCTGTTGCTGACACTCCTGAACCCCCTGCTTGGGGCAGGGCTGTATGTGCTGGGAGGAAACCACTTTTCCTCAGGCACTTCAGTGCTCAGAGCACCACTCGTGGGGCTGGTTCCTTAGGGTTGTGTTTCTGTCTGCCCAAAGCCGGACAGACCAGATCAGATGTTGGTGCTCTGTTTAGATAACACTGTCCCCAGCTGAGGTCTCACTGTCCCTGATGGCAGCACTGATGCTGAGCCCCATTACAGAGCAGGCACCTGAAACTCGCGCTGCAGCTTCCTCTCGATCCACTCGGTGACATGGAGGAAGGTCACCTCCCGCTCACCCAACTTCGGGCGCACCTTCAGCTCCAGCTGCGGTGGCACTCGGAAGCTGTACCTGCATGGGGAAAGGGAAGAGGCAGAAAGCATCATGTCCTGACTGTGCGGTACAGCCCACGGGGCCCCACTGCTGGGCTTTAGGGACCTGCCTCCGGCGAGGGGTATCTGGGTTGCAATGGGACCCATCCCCTGGGTGATGACTGAGATTAGTGACTGTGAGGTCTGTGAGTCCCTTTGGGTGCTTGCTGGCACCCTGGATGAACCAAAACCCCAGAGATGAGTCCCTGGCCAAGCCGTGGGCAGCTGGGAGGAGGATGTTGGTGTCCCCGCATGCGACAAAGGGGAGCAGGTACCAGACACGGTCCGTGGGTGGCGGTGGGATGTTCACAGCCAAGGTTCCTGCCAGCTCCTGCACCTCCACCGTCAGCAGCAGTGGTGTGTTGGAAACCTCCTCGATCTTCTTCTTGATGAACTCATTCTCGGTGGCCCTCTGGAAGTACTTGGACTTGGCGATCTTGTCCACGAAGCGCAGGATCTTCCTGCTCGTGCTGTTGCCGCTGACGTGGCTGCAGTGAGACCCAGCCCCGTGCCTGCTCTCAGCATCCCACAGCACCCACAGGGACAGGGGTCCCCAGCGAAGGGCTGGCACGATGTGCCTGTGTGTGCCTCACAGGGAAACCGGCCCCAAGCCCCTGTGCTGGTGCAGCTCCATGGCCCCCATGGCACAGACCCCCTTCACCCCTTACCCCTCAGTGCCAGGGGGTGGCACTCGCTCCCCCAGGACTCCCATGGGCTCTGCAGCGGCAGCATCTTCCTCATCGGAGGATCCAGCGCTGGATGACTCCGCATCGCTGTCTGCCAGCAGGATCAGCCGGGGCCTGGCCCTGCGAGCCCCGAGCAGCATCAGCGGGTGCCCTGGGGCCAGCACCCTCTCACCTCACCAGGCAAGCGGAGGGTGAACCCCAGCCATGCACTGCCCCCTTACCCCTCTCCTCCTGCCTCTGCTGGGCCGCTCTCCTCTGCAGCGTTCTCCTTCCCCAGCTTGCAGAGGTTCATCTTCGTCTCCAGTGTCATCTGCAATGAGCCGCTGTAGGTGACCTCCATGTCCACCCAGAGCCCTGCCAGGAGAGGGATGGGGTGAGCCCCCGTCAGCTGTGCAGGAGCTGAGCCTGCCGAAACCTCTCTGCTTCAGGGATAAGGCTGCACCTCAATTACATCTGCCATGGAGCCAGCCCCGAGTCCCTGCGGGGCTCTTACCTCGGTCATTCATGGTGGGGCTGGAGGCGCTGAGGACCGAGGGGATGGATGTGCCCATGTCCAGCTCTGTCAGTGTCAGTTCATTCATGAAATAGGGGAGCTGATGGAGGGAAACCACACGGGGATGGTCACCACAGCCTTGGTCCCCACTGTGGAGCCTCAAGGATGGAGCTTCCCCAGGTGCTGCGATGCTCCTGCCTCTCACCTTGATCTTGCTCAGCTTCTTCTGGATCTTGTTGGACACTTGCTCAGCCCAGTACCGCTCCCGGAGGAAGTCCCAGAAGATGCGTCCCACCAGCGCGTTCATCCAGGCCATGCAGGTCTCACTGCGCCCCACTGCATCCTCACGGAGCTGTGGGGGGGGGACAGGAGTCACCACCTCCTGGAGCGGGGTGGCCCCATGAGCAGTGGGAGCCACGGGTTGGGTGCTCCCCAGCACCATGGCTTGGCTGGGAGATGAGCCACGGGACTGGAAATGGCTGCACACAGGATCCATCAGCCTCTGCCTATCGCTCGTGTCCCACTCACCTTTGTGGGGCTGCTCAGTGCCCCATGAGAGGGGCTCTGCTCTGGGCTGCCCCCGGCCTGCGCTGGCACAAATCGGGCCATGTAGGTGCTGTAGTCCAGGAAAATCTCCTGCTGGATGCTCCCCGCCAGCTCCTTGGGCAGGAGGGCGAAGGGGATGTCCTCCGAGCTCCCCCCGCTGCTGCTACCGCTGCTCTGTGGAGCTGGACCCATGCCTGGGGACATGGGGACACGAGAGGTGACAGTCTGGCTATGATTCATGTGTGATGTGCCATGATGCCCATGTGGTGACGTGCTGCCTGGCCATGATGCCAGTGACATACCCCCCACCCAAGGGGGGGCCTCTAGGCTCCTGGCTGTGCTTTGAGCTTCTTCCCATCCCCATATACTCACTGCTGCCTATCGAGGGCTTGTCCTTTTTGCACTCAGGCAGCTCCCACCCTGGACCATCCCCGGCACATAGCATAGGACACGATGCTGCTTCTCACCTTCACCATGGCTGCTGCTGGGTGTCCCTCGGGAGGCTCGCACGAGGTGCTGGTACCACTCCTCCTTCTCCCTCCCTGTCCGCCCGAACAGGTACAGGCACCGCTCCCTGATGTCCCCTGGCATGTCCTGCCCTGGCACTGGTGCCTTCTTTGTCCCCTCATCCCCCTGCAGCTCCACATCATGCTCCTCACTGCTCCTGCCCTCCCCCTCGGCCGGCTCGGGGAGGAGGACACAGATGGGGTATTTCTTGTTCCACGTCCGCTTTCGGGCCAGGCTGGGGGGGCAGAGGAAGACCTGCAACACCGAGAGGGGCAGTGAGGCCAGGCCAGGGCATTGGGGAGTTGAGGGTCTCCATGGGAAGGCCCTGGGCACCACCAGGCTCACCTTGGCATCGGTCAGGTCATAGGAGCGGTGACTGATGAACACAGCATCCAGGATCTCCTCCTCGAAGGTGGCCCTGCGCGGGATGTTGCTCTTGGGGTAGGAGAGCTTGAGGGTGGCTCCTTCCAGCACCGCGAGCACCGAGTGCGTGAGTGAGGGGTGGAAAAGCTCTGGATCATAGACGTGCAGTTGATTCATCCAGCCCTGGGTGCGGGGAGATGGAGCCGGCTGCTTCCCGTTGTGCCATACGGGGCAGCAGCACGAGCTGGTGGTACCCCCGCCCGTTCCCAGCCGTGTCCCATCCATCCCATCCCTACCTGCAGCCGCTGCGCTTCCCGCGGCTCCCCCGGCAGCAGCCTGGGGCGCAGGCAGCCCCGCGCCACCGATGGAGCCCTCGGTACGAGGAGGAGGACGGCGAGGAAGCCGAGCACCAGCCCGCAGATGAGCCCCAGGCAGAGCCCGGCGGCGTAGGGCGGCAGCGGCAGCACGAAGTAGCCGTAGGCGAGGAGGGCGATGGAGGCGAGGGCTCTGCCCGGCACCGCGCCCCCGGGCCGCACCGGCGGCGGCTCCTCGGGGGGGGGCAGCCGGGGCTCCGCGTCCCGCTGCGCCACCTCCACCACCTGGATCACGTCGCCGTAGGAGCAGATCTCGTAGCGGCAGTTCAGGGTGGGCTCCCAGGGGCTCCAGTCCCGCACCCGCTGTCCCCGGAGGCCCCCCGCCTCCTGCCCTCCGGCTCCCGGCTTCGGCCGGGGCACGGGGCCGCTCTCCTCGGCCATGAGGCGGCTGAGGCGGCTGAGCGGCTCCTGCACCGCCTCCGACAGCCGCCTCCTGGTGTCCTCCAACCGCGCCTCCCGCAGCCGGAGCAGCGCGGCGCGGCTCTCCGATGGGGAGACGCTGGGGGAAGACGGGGCCGTGCGGGACCTGGCCGGGCTGAGCCGGGGCGGCGGGGCCCGCCGGAGGTCAGCCAGGAGCATCCCGCTGGACTGGGATGCAGGGGGAGGCTTTATGTCTCCATCCGCTGGGAAAAGCCCGCAGCCGTCCTGGCCTCCGCCGTCCTCCCTGGTGCCGGTGGGATGCGGCGTTATCCCATCGGTGTCCCCACGCCGAGGGGAGCCCGGGGATGCTGCCAGGGTCGGAGAGGCGGCCGCTGCTGCCGCAGCCTGGTCCGACATCGCTCGCATCGCAGGTGCTGCCAAGGGATGGGGGGAAGCAGCTCAGGTCCGTGCCACCTTGAGACGCAGCACATCCCTGTCCCTCCCCAACCAGCATCGCCATGAGCCACCGAACAGGAGCAGGGTGTCCCAGGGGACCCCATCACCTTCCAGCCTATTTCGGGATGCCCTTGGGACCACGGAGCTGCCAGCAGATGGGAGGCTTGTGGCTTTCCCTGCGCATCCCAGCAGGGATGGGATGGAGAAGATACCATGGTAAAATGAAAACGAAAAGGGGAACTGCTTGTATAAGGAGGATAAACCTCAGCAGGGAATTAGCAGCCTCCAAGAACCTAGAGCCATGAGCCAGGTCTGCAGTGGAAGAAGGGGGATTTTCCTGCACCAGCACATTCCATTGGTGCCAGAGGAAGTGCAGCGGCTGTAAGCAGGGATGCAATGCCAGCCACCAGGACTCTGGCTCCTCTAAATATTCCTTGTTCAATGCTCAAATGGTTTTGCCCTTGCTTAATCCACTGCAGGGACTCGAAATGAAGCAAGCTTGAGCTATGATCCTGGTTCAGCATGAGGATGCTCTGGATGTAGGGGGTTGGCAATCTCTGTGTTTACTGAAGAGGCACAAAACTTCCTAACACAAAGTTTCTGTATCCCTGAGGGTGTTCCTGGCCATGGCAAAGCTTTGTCCCATCCCCAGCAGCCACTGTGATCTCTCCATTGCTCCATTCCTGCCAAAGCAATGGGGCTGAGCCCACTCCCGAGCTGTGCCCCTCATTTTGGGAGGGATGTGGGCTGCAGGACAGGCTCAGAGGGACCATTGCAGGGCTGAGCCCAGCATCCAGCGGGTTCCCCTCACAGCATCCCTGCAGCAGGAGCCTGGACACCACCCCAGGGAGCTGGGGCTGAGCAGGACAGTGGGTGCTGCCCTGGGGCTGCCTCACACCCGCATCCTCCTCGCCCTGGATCTTCAAAGCACTTCAGTGCTGTGAATCAATGACAGGCTCTGCTGTGGCTGCCTCCAGCCCTCTTTATATAACACCACGTTTTGTGCCTTTTGCTTTGCTTCTGGTTTACAGGAGCCACTTGTGCACCCCAAATGATCCCAGCACCCAGCAGAAACCCTGGCTGTGGCGCTAGCACTGTCGGCACCATCAGCACCAGCCAAAGCCCCGCAACAGCAAAACGGGGAGTGAGGGGAGGAGAATGATCCCTAGAGCTGGGCTTTAGAAGGGATCCCTTCTCCAATGCCTCCCATCCAAGCATAGCAACTGTGGGGCAGCTGAAAGCCCCACTTACCCCTCATCATGCAGGTTTCTCAATGGCACCATGCCACATCCATCCCCAGTATCCCCAGTACCACCCATCACCCTTCCCAGCCCTTGGCTGTGCCTACCAGAAAGCCCCGGTGCTGGTCCTGGGCTGGTCCTTCCAGGTCACTGCTCCCTTAGGGGGTTAGGGGGACATCAGCTCCCTTGTGCTTGTGCTCTGCTCCGTGTCTGCCTTTTCCTTATGACCACTCCAGTATCCGATGGTTTTAAAAGCTAAAAACACAGAAAAAGACTGTTTCCTGAGAGACCATTAGCACAGTGGGAGACAGGGATAATAATAGCCGGGGACTGTATGGGAGTCTTCATCTGTCAGGGACCGCAAGTGCAGTGGGGGCTGTAGATGCGCTGCTGGGTGGGAGCAATGGGATGGACCCAGATGGGTGCATGGCTGGACCACAGGAATCATCAGTGCCAGGGGCTGGAGTGGGGAGCTCAGCCTGCCCAGAGAGCCTGAGCTAATTGAAAGCGGCAGCACCCAGCGGGCAGGAGCATCACCAATGCTGGCCCCACACTGGGGTCTCCATGGGGTGATGGAGATGTCCATTGGCATTAGGGAGCAGGGACCCATCGGAGTGCTTTGCTCCCAGGCTCTATCCAGCAGCAGGGCTGGTTCCTTGGGATGGTCCCCAGCTTCTGTTCGAAGGGCATCAACGTTTTTGCTCTTGCCCCAAAGAAGGTGTAATTTCCACGGGAGCCCACTGGATGAGGACTCATCCAAGGGTTCTCAGATAAAGCCAGGGAAGAGACTCGTGGTGACAGCGTTGCTTTGAAAGGATGCTTCCCCCCAGCTCCTGGAGCCTGCCAAGGTTCACCTTCAGAACCAGGTTTGAAGGCTTACCAAGGCACACACCAGGCTCCTGCCTCCTCCTTCCCTTGGGAGCCCCCCACACCCCATGGCTCAGCCCCACATCGCCTCCCACTGTTGTCTCCCGGGGGGTTCCAAGGGTGACCCCCAGCCCTGTGCTCCTGGGGTGATGGCATCGGGGTCCCCACTGACCATGGGCCTGCACCCCATCCACTGCGACCCCCGGATGGGGAGAGCCCCCAGGACACCCCAAGAGCTGCCCAAGCACCACCACCCGGCCCCGATTCCGGTCCCGATCCTGGTTCCCTCCCCTCCAGGCCCCGCTCCGGCAGTGCCGGTACCTGGGACACACGGGGAAGGACCGGGGGAGGACGAGCAGCCCCGGTGCAGGCGCAGAACCGGTGCTGGTGCCGGGGAGGGGAGAACGAAGGGAGGCTCAGTGCCGGCGGCGCAGGAGGCCGACCCGTCCTGGGGATGCCGGGATCCAGGCACTGATGCCGGTGCCGCTGCGAGGAGCCGCTGCTGGAGGCGGAGCATCCGCCCTGATCGCGGTCCTGCTCGGGTGCGGGCGCCCGTGTCCCGCTCCAGCCGGGGGGGCCGGAGCATCCGCACGACCGTGCCGGGTGTCCGCTCCACCCCACGCC
>JAOEHY010028751.1:0-12570 GCA_025447955.1 Psilopsiagon aurifrons | reverse complement strand
CAGGGGAAGTTTAGATTGGATATAAGGAAGAAATTCTTTACTGTAAGGGTGGTGAGGCACTGGAATGGGTTGCCCAGAAGAGATGTGAATGCTCCATCCCTGGCGGTGTTCAAGGCCAGGTTGGACATAGCCTTGGGTGATACGGTTTAGTGTGAGGTGTCCCTGCCCTTGGCAGGGGGGTTGGAACTGAATGATCTTAAGGTCCTTTCCAGCCCTAACTATTCTATGATTCTATTTGTGTGTAGTCACATGTGTGCTGAAGAGCTTTGATGGAGCTGCAAGTCCCAAATGCCAAACTCTTGTCTGCTGCTTGATGGATCTCTAGATTAACTGTAGCATTCAATGAGGGGGTAGTGAGAGGAGAAACAAGCCCCATGTTTATTCCTGAGTTCTACAGAATAGGGCTGGAAGGGGCTTTGATGTTCATCTGGCTTTTGTGAGGAATCAGTCTGGCCTAAAGCACCAGCAATAGCTGAGCAGAACCAAGTCATGTTTGCATGTAAAGAATCTTGCTGAGAGCCAGAATTTCACTGTCTGAAAGTAGGCAGAGACCCAGATCCACTTTTGTAAAAGGAGGCAAACTGTATTTAAAAAAAGATGTTCTTGAAAACTCAATTTTCTCAGTGTTCTGCAATGTCTCCATGTAACTTCAAAAATCAATTGCTTGCTTTTACACTAAACAGTGATTAAGCTGTTCAAACCACTCGGCAAACAAAACAGCTGCAACATCCAGAGAATGAGAACTTCTGGAAAGGACCATAGTGATGGCTTGGATACTTGTCTTTTGATTTAATTAGAAATACAGATAATTCTTTCCCCCTCTCCTTTCCTCCAGTTCTGAGACAGTTTATGCAGGAGGCTCTGAACTTGTATTTTGCATTC
Organism: Psilopsiagon aurifrons; assembly: GCA_025447955.1. NCBI lineage: Eukaryota > Metazoa > Chordata > Aves > Psittaciformes > Psittacidae > Psilopsiagon > Psilopsiagon aurifrons. Next base: position 11,688 of record JAOEHY010028751.1, on the reverse strand, counting down.
TTGTGCCTATCTCTGAACCCATCTTGTAATAAATATTTGAAGGTTTGAATTAAACTGCTCCAAGTGGTTTCCAGATTCCCATATGAAATGCTAAATTGCCTGAAACAGGAGCCTGAAGATGAAAAAACTGCAGCAGCAAAGCAGACCGGAAGACTGCGTATTTCACTAATTGATAAATGTACCACAATTTCAGACCCTTCATAAAAGAAAGCAAGCCCCGGATTATCTGGGCAGACTCTGTAGCCATAGAAATCAAAGGCGGACTGTCAGTTCTCCCTCTGTTTTTCTCTCCAGGTGGCAAACTTCTCTTAAAAGAGAAAGATTTTTCTATGGGAACCTAGAAGGAAATCCTGGAAAACAGATAGAGGTTAATATCCTTGATTTGCCACTATCCCAGAAAAAAGTAGGGTAAGGAAGCAAGATATTTAACTCATTCAGGGCTAAGTAGTCTGCAGGCAGCTTGGTGATGGTTTGCCCAGGCACTGGAAAAGTGACTTAATTCCTCACCGTTTACTTGCTGATTTGGGAGTGAATAAGTGTCTTTTCCTTGTGTAAGAAGCTTGCCTGTCTACCTAAACTAACTCCATCCTCTTTGTAATGGATCATATGTGTGAGCACCATGGTTGTGTTAGTTTTGATTCATACTGGGCTACAAGCTTGGGTTGAAAGTTTCAGTAAAGCAGCTGCATATGAGTCACAACAGCATGTAAGAGTGCTGCCAGTGAGGGCTGGGGCAAAGCCTGGGCTGTTTGGGAGACTTATTTGGGGTAACCAAGAATAGACATGTAAGTTGGCAGTTGAGTACTGTTTTTAACATGCAATAGAGTTTCATCCACAAGCTTAATCCTTGCTAAGAGGCAGAGGACTGAATGCAGTGCATCACATAATGCTCTGTATCCAAAGGGGGTGAGCATCCTTGTGAGGCTGGCTACTTGGGACAGCCAGATACCAGCGCTCTGTATGTGACAACCCACCTGATCCGCATCCTCAGACTGTGGTTTCAGGATACCTTTGTGCCTTCTCTGCTCTGGGGCTGGCTGGAGGGCTGCCTGTCCTGCTATGGAATTCAGAGCAACCTTGATAGTAGACAGCTGTGGTAGGAAACTGAGCCACTGTAGAAGACCCAGACCCTGTACTGCTGCTCAGCACAGTGACGCCTGATGCCTGTGAAAGGTGCAAACATGGTCTGGTTGCATATCACATGATGGCGTGTAAACCCCAAAAGCTTATTCTGTTTGTCAGTTCTTTCCTTTTCCCTTTGGGTTTTAATTTTCTGCTACTAAACTTTGTAAAATCATAAATGGCAAAAAATGTTCTTAGAAATTCATGCCTTGGGCTGTGGCTTTTTCTAAGTAGTTTTGACTCTTTAGAGGCAAGCTACTATTAAGCAAAAATTACCATAATTAACTATAGTAAACTGCCTGCCATTTGATGTCTGAGATTTAAAAGCTTCTTTTGGGATCCAGATAGCTTCTGAAAACAAGGCCTCAATGGCCTAATTAAAAAAGAGAGAGAGAGGGGAGCAGGGAATACTGTTGATAAATCTAAACAAACCACAATGAGCTGACAAGAGGGAAGGTGAGTGTAGCTTCATTTCTTGGTCCAAAACTATGGCCTGGGAAGTCTGGATTTCATCTTGCAGCAATATGCTTTTCCTCTGAAGCAAATGATACCTGTTGTTCTAGATCCACTTCAGTGGAAGGGAATTTTGGGTCGGGGTGCAGTGTTTCTCTGAGCATGAAAAATAGACACATCCCCTTTAAGATCTCCAGTCTTGGGAAAATGCATAAGATTTTCAGTAAGTTCACCCCGAGGCAGCAGCAGCTTCTGATGAATGTGGGCAACACAAATGTTTGTATAGCAATTAACTGTGCAGTGTAATGATAATAACAGAAATATGCTTTTAGAGATAGTGCTTATAGCAGTTTAAATTGGGGCTGTAGATACATTGATTTCCTGGGAAGCGAGGGTATTCATGCCAGAAGAAGTGTTTTCTCTGAGCTTGTAAGCTCTTATACTGCTACTGTCTTGGCAGGGGCAAACAGGTTTCAGAGGGGCAATGCTGATCACGCACCTGCAGCACTTCAGAGGTCAGGCACATTGCACTAGGGAAGGGTGCTCCCTTGCTCTTCTGCATGCTCAGACTGCCTATTGCCCAATGAAATGTGAGGAGGTGTTCTTCATCTTGTGCCGGAAGAAACCTGGAAAAGGAGTTCATGTGGACAGCAACTTCCAGAAGTGAGTGTGGTGGATTCTTGTTGCTTTATAGATGTTTTCCAATGGCTCTGACTGAAGACATCAGCTTGTGTTTGGGTGTCGGAGGAGGTTTCCATCCCAATGCAAATAGAGAAGCTTGTGGATTGTTTCTTGAGCTTACAGGGTGACCCCAGCCGTATCCTGGTGTATAGGTCTGTGCCTGGCAGGAAGCATCTCTTGAGCCTTGAACCGCAGTGTTGCTACAGCAGCATTTTTCACTGCCCCCAAGAATGTTGCTTTCCAGCCACAGCAGACAAATATCCATTCAAGGACATTGGTCGTTCTCAGCAGCTGGCTGCTGATAAGAAGGAAGTATTTCCCAAAGGAGTGATCAGGTCATGGTTGCCTTTCTTGCATGTGGTCATGCAGGGTTGTACTGTGATTGTGCCATCTCACACTTGGGAGTTGGATGCTCGTGCAGTTAAGCTGTTTTTCCCAGGTTGAGCTGTTCCTCATGCTCCTCTTGCAGGCTCCTTCAGTGCTGCTGCAAGCAAAGATATCAGCAGGCATGTGGTGCCTTTATAACATCACAACTTCAGGCTGAAACAAAATAAGGAGTGAAGAGAACTGCTTGAGGGAGTTTGCACTTCTAAAAGAATAATCAGACTTTGCCCTCAAGGAGGAATTGACTGTATTGCAACTGCCTGCCTGCTCTGATGATGGCTGGATATTTTGGTAAACCTTTTAATGAGAGTAATTGAGCTCACCTTTATCAAAGCCCTGATGTGATGCTGGGTTTCCTGACTGTCTTTTTTGGCATTTTGTGTGGTGAGAGAAGCAATTCCTTTCCTTTCTGATGTTGACTCATCTGCAGTTGGGGCTCTTTGAAGTTCAAGTGAACTCTGAGTTTGGCTTCATGAATCCTGCTGCTCTCCCCGAGTCCACGAAAGAGGCTGTAACCATGGCAATGTTGTGGCTCAGGCAAACCATCAATGTGGAAGACTCTTGGTGTGACATCCCTAAAGGGAAAAGCAAAGATTTTTTGGCTCTGAGAGCTCAAAGCAGAATAGAAGGAAGGAGTTAAGTAGGGCTTATGGCCACTGGCTGCTGAGTGTCTAGTCTAGACACAAAGACAGACCTGGTGGTGCAGAGCATGGATCTGTGATGACATTGTGCAGTCATCAGCTGCAAACACATGTGTAAGAGCAAGGTGAGCAGAAAGTCATCTGGTCTTCTCACCTCTCTACAGTGCATCTGGTGATCTTGGGCTTCCAGAACCAGACAATAGTGTCTTTGTATGGAATAGCCCTGCAGTATGGGCTAAATCCCATTCCAGCTATAGCCAGCTTGCAAAAACTTTGACAAATGTTAACATCTGTTTGCTAATATCCTGGATCAGGTTGTTTTCTTTAAGGCTGTGAAAGTCCAGTGTAATTCTACTTCTAAACCAGGATCACCTTGGAAGTCTTATCCCATGCTGCTACCATTTCAGATGTCCTAGCTGCATCCTGCCAAACTTCCTCGGGGCAAATAAGAAAATGCTACTGTTTTGGCCCATAGAGCCAAACTATCCAGCAAATAGAATAAGCTAGACCAGTGAAAATATAATTTCTTATATCCTGTGGTCTATAGGAAAGAAACCACCTATATGTCAAAAATGAGATGCTCCAAGTTTAATGCAGGGTGCAGCTGAACTGATCCAATGTCTTCCTGATCCTGAACACTTTTACTTTCCATTTGTATGTCTTTGGTAGTACAGCAATTATCAGCTTTCATTTTTGCTGGCCAGCTGCTGCTGCTGTGATTCAACTCACTAAGTTGGCAGGAAAACAAAGCTGGCCAAAAGTTTTCCCCCAGGATGAGATAAAGGCAGCACTTTGTCAGGTTAGTGAGCTGAACTGGCCCTGTGAGGGGTCTGACAAAAGGACAAGGGTGGGAACAGGGCTGATAGGTTGGGGGAAGAGAGGAGAGGGTGTAGGAAGACCGGGACTGACTGTTCTGGTGTCAGAGAACTTTGATGTCATCCTGTGTGCAGCTGAAACCTGCTATTAACTACGACATCCAGCATTACAGGAGATTAATCCTGTCCACTGACTTTCAGCCACAGTGATTGGGTCAGACAGCCTGTGTTAAATGTAGTGCAAAAGCCCAGCATGAGAACATCACCTCTCCTTTCTGGGGATTGGATGTGCTTGGAGTTATGAATGAAATTTCTCCCAGAAAGCCTCTGCAAGATTGTTTACATGATTGTGCTGCCTTTAACCTAATTATTCACCAGAAGCCCCATGTGGAGCTGCAGTGTATGCTAGCAGAAGCAGAGGCACTGCTGGTAGACCTATTTTACCTCCCCAAACAGCATTAGACATGGCAAAGAAAGCAGCTGTCTATGTTACAGTTGTTACAAGCTGTTATTCCCACCTCCTACCTACCCTTTGAGATGATAATGTCTGCAAAATGCTGTTGTATATATACAGTATTTATGTGCTATAAATTGCAGTGCTTACTCTGAAGTGCACTGTGGTGATGGAACTCCCTTTTCTCATTCCCTGTCTACCTGGGAGATGTATTGCATGGTCTGGTGGGAAGGCCCAGCAGCAGCTTGCACCTGCAGCAGAAATTTCCCTCAGTAGACCAGACCCAGCTCTAGCTTCAGTTACAAGTGTCTCAGTAGCTGGAGAAAGTGCTCTGGGGTGACGGTGTGGTGGGAATCACCAGAGCCTTGTGATATGGCTCTGGGTACTGAAGACCATTTGTTTTCTTATTGGGATTGGTGAAGCCTCTGGACCTGCTTCTATCACTGCATAAAAATCAATGTGGTGGTCTTGTTGCATTTGTGCTTCCCTGTGGTCCTGACAAGCTTTCTGGTCAAGAAGGACCTTCTATGAGAAGTAAAAGTTAGTGCTTTCCATTCTGAACCCCCTTGCTGGCTGCAGCAGTGAAGCAATAAGGGTCTTGCAGTGAGATGCTATTGCCTGGATGAAGCAGGGAATATATGCTGGTAAAACAGTGAGTCAGGGAGCAGTACAGAAGAGGTTTACTGCAGTCATAGGTAATCCTGGGATGATTTGGCATTTTTCCCTAAAGAGCTTCTTGCCATTCTAGGCAATTGGATATGAGAGAGCATATGGCTCTTGCTTTCCCTTACTGTCTGATAGGGGCTGAATACATTTCTGTGGCTTTTTATATTGCATGTTCGGGTCATGGTAGTCATGTGCCCTGTGGAATGCCTGTGTGTGATCTTGCAGACCAGATATTCTGTGGGCCTGGCCATAAGATCCAAACAAGGCATTCAGAGGTGGAAATGTGGTCATCCCAGGCCTGGGAAGCCAGGTGCTGGGCTGCCTTCTGCACATCACTCTGCCAAAGCACGTTTGAGCAACATCTCTTCCTTTCCTGAGCACTTCATGCTTTCAAAGACAGTGCTCTCTGCAACCCCTACAGCATCTTCCTAAGGTGCAAACTGTGTGTGGATCTGTCCCGGCACCATTTCTTGCTCTTTTTCCAGCTTTATGCAACTCCCTACATTCATCTTCTGCCACACTGCTGCTCCTCTCAGCAGCTGAGATAGGAATGAATGGTTTGTGAACTCTGGCTGAACTGACAGGATCTCTTCAAAACACTCCATGTTTCTGCAATTAGTTTGTTGTTTCTTTAATTTAATTTTATTTATTTTTAACAGCCCTTGCTCCCAGATTTACTGAGCTGAATGAAACTGCTTAGCTTCATTATTCTGTTGCTACAGGTCTGCTGGCAAGTTTATTAAGCAATAAGGGATGAAACGCAGCAAGTTTCTAGGTGGTTATAGTGTGTGTTGTGTAGTGTTGATAAGGCACAAGGTCGAAGGCTCACAGCTTTAATCACTGGAGAAAAACACCCTGGAGAGACAGGATCTTATTGGTATAATGAGATGGAGTGAGTCATAAAAAAGGAACTGCTGTAAAAATTGCCCATTCTTCTTTGCCTGGAGAAACTGATGCTTAGGAGAGGTGGTTTGTAGAATTGCTCTGATGTCACATCTTCAGCTATCTTTCCCTTAAGAGTTATGGACCAGTTGTGAACTTGAAATGGAAATCTCTTGAACCAGCTCCTTTTTCTGCTAGTCAGAGACCTCCAGTTTTGTTGATGAAATTCGTGCTGAGAGGCTTTCTCCCTATGCAGAAGCCCTGGAGCTTTCTGTGTCTGCAGAGCAGTTGCCAGATCTTGTGAAGTCTGGCAAGCTGCTGTTGGTGGCCCTGCCAGTGTTGTGGCTTCATGCTGCGCTGCTGCTCCTCACTTGCCAGGATTCCATAGATGTCCTGCATGATTGTTAAAGAAACAGCATGTTCCTTGGACCTGAATGTAGCTGAAGCCATGCCATTTTGTGCGTGTGGACTCCATTTTTTCTAAACAAGCAGGTCATGGACTGCTGCATCTCATTCTTTCTTATCCTTACCTACTGGTGTGAAAACCAACTTGAAAATCTCTGCTCTGGTGTCTCTTTTGTCACTGGTCATCACTGTGAGGTTTTGGAATTCATGTAACTGCCATCAAACCCCTGGCCATACACACACCCTGTTGATCTGGGCAAATCATACATCCTGACCCAATACAGTAATTTCAGGGTGAATTAACAAATTTTGGAGGATTAGAAATGCTTCCTTTAGAAATGCTAAGTAATAATATTGCTTCCCTGTGGAGGCTATTAGAAATTGAAAGATGACATGGGGAAAGATATCATTATGACAATGTAGATAAGCCAGATGGGCAAGTGATCCACATGTCTTATGTCAAGAAAATGGGAAGCATCTGTCTCTGTGGGGAATGGAAGAAATAATTAGTGTATCTATGTACAACCTGGGAGACTGATAGCTGTAATTCAGCGGTGGCTGTTCAGCACTTCTGTGAGCACTGATAATGTGGCCTGCAGTGTTACCTGTTTCTTAATCAGCCTCTTGATTGCAGTATGGAAGGGGCTGGAGTTACTCTCTTCAGAGAGAGATCCTACAAAGTGAAGCAACAATGACATACAGCCATATGGGAGACCATATGTGATGACAACATCTGCAGAGGGCTCCATTTTTTCATTTTCTCCTCCTTCTCATCTTGTTCAATTGTAAAGGGTTATTGGATTAATATGCAGATCAGATCGACAGCCATAGCTGAGGAGCCCAGTACTGTGAATCGGACTCCTGTGACAGGGAAACCAGAGCAGTGGAATCCCATGACAGTGTCATGGAAGTAGTGGATGTCTGAGTTAATGCCCTAATGTGCAAAGCTGGTCCCTGTGTAGGACATGTAGGAAGTACATTACCTGGTCTCCGGGCTTAATGATGAACATTGAGGGTCAGCATTTCAGGTCAATGTATATTGTTAGCATGACAGGGCACTGTAAAATCAAAGTACTTGTCCACCCTTTGTAGTTCTCCATCAGCTGTGCTGTAGCAGCAATACTGTGGTGGCTGGAACAGCCTAAGCCTTTTGTAGGCGGAGTGGTGTGACAAGGGTTAATGTGCTCAAAAGCTTGTCTGTTGTGTGTGGTTCATTCCATCCTTCCCCTTCCTCAGTCCCAGATGATTTAACATAAGAGATTACTTCTGACTGCTAGTGTTGCTTCATCTATACAACACCTTGCAGCACACAAAACTGCCTGCAGCATGCTGCTTGCTCAGAAAGCAGAGCTCCCAGAAGCTTTCCCCTCCTGGGCTGTGGAAGGAAGCGGGGTACGGCAGAGCTGGGTATGAGGAATAAGGAACTGTGGGTCTGCTCTTGACCCTGGTTCTCTGTGGCAAAGAACTCAGGACAGGGGGTTTCTGGTGGTCCAGAAGAGCAGGAAGATGAGAGAGAGGTGGCCAGGAGGGAAGCACTCAATGTCATGGGCAGCAGTCCCCGAACCTCAGCTGAGGATTTTTCCACAGATATCTATTCGTACAATATCAGTACAAGTCCTGACTGGATAAGACACAGCCTAAAACCTTGCTGAGGAGTAGCTGTAGCAGAAGCAAGGGTGGAGCCCAGGCCTCTGAAATCCCATACTTGTGCTGCAGTCCTTGAGGCTAGCTTTGCATCTGTAGAAAAGACTTCGGTGATGTGCTGAGGTGATCGTGCAGTCTGGGCTCATTGCTTTATGAGCCATGGTTCCTGATGTGGCAAGTGAGTTATATCTGACAGGCTTCACCACGCTATGTCCTTTCTGTTGTTTAAGTCAGCAAATGGCAGGCTTTGCCTTTCACCTGACATGGCCCTTGGATTTGAAATCCAGTGTAGGGGAGAGATTTACTTTAAGGACAGAAAACTGTGTTTTACTGTTTTAGAACTCTGATTCTGTTTATAGCCATTTCTTGTTCTGTTCAGCTTAGTGAAACACATTTTCATCCAGAGTAAATAATGTAACTGTTCCCTCCAGTGGAACTGCGATGATTCACACTGTCTTGGGTCTGGTTCCTCTAACCTTAACTCTTCAGTGTAATTAACTAACACCATTGCCTTCTCATACCCAAGTTTCACATCTTTGAGACTACTGCAATGGCTTTATGTAAACTGGGATAAAATCCATCCTGATAAAACTTCAAGATCACCCCGCATTTGTTAGCGATGGAGGTGCTCCTTTGATCCTTGTGATTTGTCAATCATGATTTTCATATGACTCAAACTGAGTGCATAAGGTTTTGAATAGCAACAGTGGGTACCTGACTTCTCTTTGCTTTAGGAGCCCTGATGCTACTGGCAGTTTAGTGTGGTGCTCAGGCTTTAGCACTGTTGCTCCAGTGAGAGCCCCTTGGGAGGGTTGTGGTGATGGCTCTTTGGCTGAGCAGTCCTGGAAACAGCCTCAGGACCTGCATCTTTCCCTTTGGTGTAACATTTTGCTGCTGTGGTTAAACCGCAAGGATTTCTTGACAGGGGTTATACAGAAATGTGGACATTTACCCTGCAGCAATCATAACAAGATAGCTGGGGCTAACAGAAGGTAATGGGGTAACAATATTTTCTAGATGCAGCTGGAACAGCAGCTGAACTGCATCGATCAGTTCACTTTTATTGAATGTCCTGAGTCACTAGGCAGGAAGGGATACGAAAGAAAAAGAAAGTGAATTGACATTATGGCAATGGGAACTTTATTGCCTCATCATCTGGTTCCTGCATCCACTTCAAGTCCTAATTATTTATCACACAACCCTTTAACTTCAAGCTCTCCTTTGCCACATCCTAGTGTTATGGCTTTGTTGCATAGTGAGGATGCACAGTGATTCCTTCTGTAGCTGCTGCAGTGGCTTTGCCCAAGGACCCATACTATGGCCCTCTCACCCCCTGAAAAGACTAGAGTGAGCCAGGGAGGGGTAATGAGCCACAGTAAATTGAGCCCATGACGCACTACAGAGCTCTTCTCTGAACATCCTCCCTTCACTGAGGAAGGCAAAAGTGGTTTGGTGATGGATTTCACGGAATGGGACACCTGAGAGCAACAGCTATTCGAGTATAGAGGTGTTCTTTATGGAGAGATTATGTTTTTCTTTAAGCTTGCTTGGATGCTGAGATGACAGCTGTGTAGAGACTGTGTGGACAAATGAAGTGAGAGCTAATGCTCAGCAAGGGGGACGCAGACTTCCCAGGGGGTATGGATTTGCAGTACAACACAAAATCAGATTTCAGAGATCAGCCATGCTGAAAAGTTATTGACTGAAGATAAAATGCAAGTATTTACCTGCTCATTTTCTACAGTGCTTTATTGCTTGCTTTTGTTTGGCTTTGCATTAAGTAAAGGGATCTTTGTCTTGTCTCTCAGACAGGGCTACCCTGGCAGGCCCACAGAGCTCATCACTCAATATAGGAAAGGCTGAATTATGAAAGAGAAAGCAGAGCTTCATTGTCTGAGTACACCAGCAAACAAAATTTTTCATTACTTGGTCATGTCTGCCATGGACTGATGTGACCCCCTTCGCACATTGAGGAGTTTTTGCCTCATTTCCCATTAGGAGGTGAGAGAAGAAATGAGGACAAGGAAATTACATGACCAAGTGCTGCCAGCTGCATTGTCCCTGGCAATGTAGGGGGAATTGTCTGGTCCCTGACCCCCACAGTCCTGACCATGAATGGGTGCTGTAAAGGGAGTTGTGTGGGTGCAGGCTGTTCTGTGCCGTGGAGATCCTAAAGTCACTGTGGTTTAATGCCTCTTTGCAACTTTATATGGTCCCAGCTCAACTCCTTGTGATGAATGTCTCCTTTCCAAACCTTCCTGGGATTGAATAGGCATGGAAACTGAGGTTGTCATTATTGGACGCGGTGGGTGAATGCCGTGGACTAAGGTTGTCTTGTACCCCTGTTGTGAGGACAGGGATTGCTTGCTTACGCTTTCAGGCAGCACCTTCCACTACCAATGAATTTCCTCTGTAAAATACGGAAGAAATGCAGGCTGGTTGTCAATTCCTACAGGCTGTGAGATCTGTAAATGAAAGCAAAGATGTGGGCACAGGTGTTCAGGTGGCTTCAAGCTGCTCCCTGCCTGTTCCAAGGCCTCTGGGTGAGAAACAAGCCAAAAAGAGGGCAGAAATCCAGAGCTGCTGAAGGAGCTAGTATAGAATCTGTGTGTCTGTGCATGTGTGCACTTATCTCTCTGCATGTCTGTTTCCTTGGATTTGTCCTTCTCTGTATGTGTTCTCAGAGCTGATTGACTAACCTGAAAAATTATTTGCTAACCAAAAATTGTAAATTATTTATCTAGAGAAAGTCATTTCTCTCTCTGAGATAGCCAAATTGCTGGGAAATGGATTTCCCATGAAATTGGTGACCTGTCAAGTCTGAATGCTTGGGGAACACTACCCACAAGTGCCAGCAGGTATGCTGTTGTGCGCTGCTGGAGGAAGGAGGGTAAGAGCAGGGTAAAACAATAGGTGAAAGGGCGTATGATGTGCTTTATACGTGATTCTCTCACTGTCATGTTTCCTGATGTTTTGTAATGTTTTTCTTTGTTTATTTGGCATGTATACCGTATGCATAGGAATTCTTGGGAAAACAATATTTAGTTATAGGAATCTACCTAGAGTAATTGTGGAGAACTTGAACCTATAAGAAAATCCAGCATGTTGGGCAGACCTCTCTCTGTCAGAAGTGTATGGCATGCATGGCTACATGCCCCGTAAGTGCAGCTGTTCCTGGTAATCATAGAATCACAGAATAGTTAGGGTTGGAAAGGACCTTAAGAACATCTAGTCCCAACCCTCCTGCCACGAGCAGGGACACCTCACACTAAACCATGCCACCCAAGGCTATGTCCAACCTGGACTTGGAACACCACCAGGGATGGAGCATTCACAACTTCCCTGGGCAACCCATTCCAGTGCCTCACCACACTCACAGTAAACAACTTCCTCCTTATATCCAATCTAAACTTCCCCTCTTTCAGTTTGAACCCGTTACCCCTTATCCTATCACTACAGTCCCCAATGAAGAGCCCCTCCCCAGCATCCCTATAGGCCCCCTTCAGATATTGGAAGGCTGCTATGAGGTCTCCACGCAGCC
>JAOEHY010028750.1:0-40946 GCA_025447955.1 Psilopsiagon aurifrons | reverse complement strand
ACCAACACCCCCAAGTCCTTCTCCACAGGGCTGCTCTGAATCTCCTCTCTGCCCAACCTGGAGCTGTGCCTGGGATTGCTCCGTCCCAGGTGTAGGACCCTGAGGCAGGAGTGAGGAAAGCAGCTTATTGCTTGTGTTTGAGTTCCTTACAGACTTGAGAAGTCTCTAGGGAAAGTCTGAATAAGGAGCTATTGGGAGCTAGGTACCACAAAACTGAGGTTTCAGTTTACACACAGGAAAAGGATAGATAAAGGGCCTGAACATTTATTAAAGGGCCTAACAGTTTAGCATTGTTTCACACCTCTGCTAAGCAAAGCCTGAGCTCTTCACTGTGCCTGAGAAATGCTCACCACGTAAGGCTGCAGTATACAGAGGTGTGTAGAACCCAGATATAAAATAACTCATGTGAGTGTTAACACAAGTCTAAACACATCAGCCTGGACTTTGAGACAAGTCAAGCAAGCCTAGGTACAATCCTGGATAAATATACAACAAGTGAAGCACATACAAGCACTAATGCACTATGCTTCAGTACCTGTGGTAGCTAGAGGAACGCTAGGTAGGTATGCTCCCCCAGAATGTCATGTCTCTGAAGGATGGTGTCGGGGTGTTCTGAGTTTCACCTGGGAAGACTAGGAGAGGAATGAAGTGGCTTTGGTTATGTCCCCACTGTAAGCAGGACCAGAGATACTCTGTGACTGTGCCATCAGCATTGCCCAGAGCCATCAGGAAGGCTTTTTACAGCCAGCCCCCAGATATCTGTGAAACAGCTTCTGTTCTGATGGCCACTCTGGAGACTGGGCTTTCAGAGCAGTATAAACACTATAAGCAGTATGAAAATATTTGTTATCTTCGCAACCTTTTGAGTCTAAGACTGCTTTTAACTCTTATAATGGTGAGAACAGCCTGGAGTGATCTCTAACATACTGGAGTGATCTCTAACATACCAGACTGCTCTCAAGCCTGAGAGACTCTTTCAATAGCAGTCAGGACTAGCAGAAACCAAGTGAATCAGGGAGAAGGGAATGCAGCTACAGTCTGGCCTGGGGCTGCCCATAGAGCCCTTCAGGGAAAGGATTATGTGGAGAGATAGATCCAAATCTTATGGTACTTGTTCACTATCACCGGACTGAGAAGAGGCTGTTGCCAGCCTAAGAACAGCAGTCCCCTTACGGCTAACTCTCTGTGGAAGACACCTTTGTCTATTTTGCCATCATCCCCCATGGTATTTGTATGTTCTGTCTGCTCCCATGGAAGCTGACCCTGGTGTGCTGTTTGAGCAGCTCCATTCTGTCTACTGCACAGAATTCCCTTGCCAGAGAGAGAATCCTCCCTGGTATAAAAATTGCCTCTTTGCACAGTAAATGGTGTGTTGGCACCAAGGAAGGGACAAGTCAGATAAACTCCAGGAGTTTCAGATTCCTTACAGAGACCAGGCCAACAACATGAGTAAGAGAAGGCTGCAGAGCATTTGGAGCTGTGGTGGTACTGGTGCTGCAGCCAAGGCTGACCAGGCTCCATGGTAAGCAGACAGCAGCTCTTTCTCCAGCGCTGCCCTGCCCTGTCTCACCCTGGCTGAGGGCTGGATGCAGCACCGTGTCCAGCCCACTCTTTGACTCTCATTTTGTTCACATGGACTTGAAACTGTCCCTGTGCTATTCCACTCACACGGACTTGATTATTCCCATGCTCCTCTATCCCTGCCGGAGGAACATGTTTCCTTAAAGCCTAGCCCAAACCACCTTCGCCATTACATGCCCTTTCATCTTGGTGCTCTTCTTGGATCCCCTCAAATAAGACTATAAGGTGGCTAATGTACCACATCTTTTTTCTGAAATTTCTGATTTTCTGAATTCCCTCTTCAGAATGGTGTGTTCTGCTTATTTCACACAAATGGGAAGGCTCCATGCATAAGATGCTGCAGACAGCCTTTGCCCCCACCCAAAGTCTTGTTTTTCAGAGTGACGCACACCCTGCTCTGCTATTACTTAATAAAAAGTGAAGTCACTGCTTTCCTCCCCTTCAAACTGCTCCACCCTCAATCAGGAGGTCTGCTTCTCCACCCTTTGGCAAAACAGCTGTTTGGGGTGGAGGTGGGTTTAGGGGTGGTGATGACCAGGCTCTCATCTGGGAAAGCAAAAAGAAGAAAGAAAGAAAGAAGCCCAGTCCTGTCAAGGGGCTGGTTTACAGCTGGGCACAGCCCTGAGAGCCTTCCCTCCTTCACTGCTTGTGTGTATTGCATGTGAGCACAAGTAAGATGGCTCATGTCAGTCTGTGGGTTTAGTTTAGGATGCAAGGAAAAGTGAGAACTTTTCTGCCTTTTTCCTCACTCTGGAGGGGTGGTTTCACTGAAACACTCACACTCCTTCTTTGACAGATGGGAAAAGGCAGGAAAGCCAGTGTGTATAAGGGGCTAGGTTCTCTCCTATGTTCAGACTTTGCTCACAAGCAGTGGGGGGAAGGAGAGACCCTAGGAGCTAGCTGCGGCTGCATCACTTTGCCTTACCTCTATCAGTGTGAATGCAAGTAGGCCAGAAGCTGGCCTAAACACATGCCAGCACCCAACAGCCCCTTAGGGACCATCTGCCAATTAAACATGCCTGGAACACAATGTGGCACAGGCAGTCTTCCTTCCCACCCCTGACATGCCCTTCCCAGCATGCTGGTGGCTATTCTGGCTGTCTGCTTGCTGGAGTCACCACAGGAAGGGGAGGGAGGCCTGGATTGCATTCTCCATCCATGGAGAGAATAGTGTTGACAATTGGGGCCACACATCATAGGGAAGGCTTTTGGAGAGAATAGTGTTGACAATTGGGGCCACACATCATAGGGAAGGCTTTTGGGGAATGCATTTGCTACAAGAGGTGTTACGTCCCTCCAGAACCCCTGCATTTAAAAGCGGAAGCCTGCACATGTTCAGAGAAGACATTGCATCAAAATGTGCAGGAATCTTGTCACAGCAGGGGAGCCAAACTTTTCAACTGGTTCACGAGGAGGGTGACAACTGGTAGGCAGCACTCCCATAGAATGGGCAAACAGATGGTGAGGGATAGAGGTCTGGCAAGCAAGGAGGCAGCTGGCAGGCCCTGTGGTCAGGGTGGCCAGCTGTCCTGGGTTTCAAGGATGGTACCTTCACCTGCCTTGGAGCAAATGGAGCTTTCTTCTACATTTGTTGAGACCAGCTGAGAAGTACTGCTATCTGCTGCTTCAGCCACTCCATACCAGCTTGTGGCTTCTGTTCCACTGCACGACGGCAATTCATATACCCTTCTCCGTTTTCCTGGCTGAAGCAGCCGTTAGCTCTGCTGTGCTAACTCAGATGCATTGCGATTATTCACTCCAAAATAATCAACTCAAAAAGAAATCAGTAAACAGAGAAACAAGGAGTCTCATTCATTTTTCATTTGTTTATATGGAGATAGCACCCCACACAAACACTAGTGTCCACATCGTGTCAGGTGCTAAATAGAAATGGCACAAAAAGAGTGTCTGTCTCCCAGAGGGACAATGATTTTCATTTTAGATGAGACAGACAGCCTGTAAAGAAGTAATGAGCTAATACTAGTTAATGCTAATGGTCTAGGACTTCAGCTTTGCCATTGTTACAGAGCTCACATTCCTGGGTCAGAAAAACCATATTTTTGGGAAAGTTTAGTGGAAATAGTTTTGGGATTGTACCAAGGTCCTCCCAGGATTCCAGCTTTCTTAGTCTTAGCCTCAAAGGAATTTACAGCTGGCTCGGGCAGAGCTGGAAGTCCCCACAGGAAGGATTTTGTTGATACTCAGTCTTTGGAGGACAGTGAGCTTCTCTGTGAAGGGCAACACATATATCTAGCCATGTCCACAGCACCACACCCGCTACTCCTCCAAGGTAGATAGGGTTTCAAGGACTCACATAGTTGTGTCCATCTGTCCAGGGATTATTAGGAAAACCTGTAGATGGTGTGTGTGGGAGGTTTCCCCCATCCATCCCTTCAGTTTGGACAGGGCTTATCTCTGTATTAAAGTGAAAAAGCTGCCAACACAGCTCTTAAAAATGGCGCAAGATCTTCAGCAATCAGCAGAACTCCCAGGAATCTGTGGGAAGCCAGAGACAACATGAGATAGTCCCTGTGCTCCCACTGCTGGACTTCTCCCTACTGCAAGCAGCCTGTCCATGCTTCTGCTAACAGTGATGCTACAGAGTCCTGGCTGGGCCTCTGTAGAGTGGAAAATAGCTCCTTGTGCAGCATAGCCTCACCTGGGAAATACCTGCAGGACACAAAGAATAGGGATGGGCAGCTCCTTAGGTCTGTTTTATAAGCAGACTGACAGCTTCCTGCCAGCCAGAGCAGAGTGCTACAGGCAGTCTTGTCCAAGATATCCTGGTCAGTCTTTTATTTCCGGTCCAATACAAAACCAGGGATCTCTGCCCAATTAAAAACATAAATCTGGCCTCTGTCAGCTCAAGTCATAGTGCTCTCCTGTCCTTGAGGGTTATATTACTACCTTCTCCTCCTAAACAGCTTCCCAGGATTCCACACGAGACTCAAAGCCTTCTTAAATCTATCAAGTGAAAATAAGGTTACCGATCTGATTCCCAGATGCTGGACTTAGTTTTCTTACAGGGTGGAGCCAGCATCTCTTCCAGATCCCTTAAGGGTCCACATGCCTTTTTACTGTGCCTAGTCCCACATCTACATAACTCTGAGCATACCATGCACTTTGGGCCTGCAGAGCACCCTCTACAGATTTGTATGTGGGCAGAAGAGGAGATACAGAGAGGGAGACCGCAAGAAATTTAGGTGAAAAAAAAAGTGCCACCTTTTGCTCATCTATCTGGGAAAATTTCATTGAAATAGGAGCAGTTGTCCTAAACCTTTTACCTTCATTTTGTAACTTGTGGTGCCTCTGGACATCATAGAATCATAGACTCAACCAGGTTGGGAAAGACCTTTAAGATCATCAAGTCCAACAGTTACCCTAGGACTGCCAAGGCCACCACTAAACCACGTCACTGAGGGCCTCATCCATGCAGTTTTTGAACACTTCCAGAACCCTATCGCAAATTTTTGTGGAAGATAAAGCATTGACATCAAATCACCACAGGAGCGTAAGGCAGGTAAGCCTCAGACTCCCATCTGCAGTATGAATGCCACCTGTTGCAAGTTTCTTCTCTCCTGGCTTTGCAGCTTTATTGCCACTGTGTTAATTTTGAACTCTCTCTAACATGCACTCTGTGCCCTTTGGCAGGGACTTGCTCTGCCTGTTTTATATCAGTACCATGTTTGGGACAATGTGGTTTTGGTTTTCCTACAGAAGAGCAGTGCCAATAAATAATGAAAGCATGTCAGTCATAGTCTTTATAGGAAAGGCAGTGTCCACGGGATGATAACATCTTTGGTGGATACCATAAAATTTTCAAGGATAAGTCATTCCCCTCATATACTTAAAAAAACCCCAACAAACCACTAACTTTGTATGCTAAGAACTTCTAATATGAATGTATCTCCCTTATTTGGAAAAAAGCAAATTGTGCTTCCAGTTCCCTGATCCCACTTAATTTTTGATAGTTGACCTGCAGATTAGAGGTTTTCACGTCATCTGTCAGCCCACAGAGAGTATCCCAAGGTTCAGTGTGTGTGAAAGATAGGAAAGGGACATTAGGAACAGGCCAACCACAAACAGCTAAAATTAGCTCTGAGAACTGGAGTGCTGAGGTCTCTGAGGAACACTAGTCAAAGAAAGAAAATGGTTGTTTGCTAAACTCCCACTTATTCTACTGCCTCTTAGGACTCTTGGCACACATCCCTGCCCAGACGTCCTAGAAGGCTGTTTAAGAGGATTTCCCCCACCCCTTCCCCCTCCACTGGCCATCATTTTCCTCTTTTGTAACTGCAGTACAGAGCAATTTGGGATTCCTTCTCCAGCGGCAAGATGCTGACTGGAAACAGGAAACGGGGCCTCTGCAGAGCTCAGCCTCTGTGACAATACAGATGTCACACCCACGTGCAGGCAGGGATGCTTCTCACATATGGCAATGATCAGTAGCTTCCCCTTTTTCTTCCCTTCCCTCTTCCCCAGAAGGGCTTACAAAGCCCTGGAGGGACCATCTATTGAGTTAGAAGCAGTCTTTAGAAAACACGGCTGTGTGAGGCCTCAGTTATCATGGAACATGATTTCTTGCATAATTCTTTCAGAGTCTCTGAGGCCAGCAAATTTGAGACTGTAAATCTTCACGTGACCAGAGCATATGGCCTTAGAATAAGACATGGAGTGAATTACAGAGAGACAGCCTATCTTCTGCAGAATCTGATTAAGGGAATCCTTTGAGAACTATCTCTTACATTCAGCCATAGGGGTAGATTTTGCTGCTGCCCTCCTTCCTCTTTCCCAGAAATGCCAGATAGAATAAGGTTGGAATAATAAGAATAAGGGGTGTGGGTGAGAAGTTGTTTAAAGTAATCACATTGATACTTGCAGAAACACCTGAGGGGAGTTGGAAGCACTGTCTGCGTTAAGGAGCTAGGTTCTGCCTCCAAAAGGAGGAGAAGGAAACGCTCTCGTGTTCACTGGGAAAAAGTTTTTGCTTCCTCCAGCCAGCTCTCTGCGGTGCTATTTCCTTACAGCCATGCACAACGAATGCTATACTAGCCCCTCTAGACTAAGTTGCCATTACATATAATGTTCAGAGGTGAAGGCTTATTCTAGATGGGGAAACCAATTATAAATGAAGTAAAAAATTCCCTTCCAACCTTGCTCCTTATCGTTCCATGAGGCAGGCTGTGCTCTTCATGATGATCCTGCTTCTTTGGCACAATAAATTCCTTGTGAATTTTTGTAAGTACCAGTGGAAGAAGGTTTTCTTGAGCATTAGATCATTAATCTGAACAGTGTGAGAGAGAATTGCAGTGCCTTCAGGAAGTATACCCTAGCTATCCTATGAGATAAGGGAGGCAAGATTAGTGCCTTCTATTCTAGCTGCAGTAAGGATTTGCCTGCACTGAGCAGACCTTCTTCCCTCTCCACTCATTGGAGTTAAGGTTGTTCTACTGAACTTGAACTGAGAGAAGCGGAAGCAAGATTTTGTTTAGAAAAACCCCACAGAACACAGTCACATCTCAAATGAAAATACACAAAATGCTTGTCAAACTACTGTCTTTCATGCTGTTGGGTGCTGGAGAACCACTTCTCTGTTGGTAGAAACTGCTGTTGCTTAGACTCTTTTGGTTGTTTCCCAGTAACTATCAACTGAGCAAACTGTAGATCCCCCCTGTGCACTGCAAAACTTTTGCACTGAGGGTACTTTCCTCACTGACCTCAGCTATGTGTCTAGGGAGAGCCCTATCCTGTGTGGTGAGAACTCAATCTCTTCTTGCAGTTAGCTTTAAGCATTGCTTACTCATTGCTGCAGATGCTGGGAGATGGCAAGAATGGGAGCTATGGTGTGGAGAAGCCTCTTGGCCAGCTGTCAGCCCTAGGCACAACAATCACCAATGGAGGGGAAAGAAGAGGAGAATGTATTGTACTAAGCTAGTGTTGGACACCTGTTACCACTAAAAGTGTTCGGTACCTTTCCAGCTGCTTAGCTTCTTGTTATGAACCACTGCACCAAAGCAGTCCAGGCTCTCACATCAGGGTACAAGGGCTGCCAACCCCTGGCCAACACTCTCTGCACGATATGATGGCACTGTTACTAGGGGCAGAGCTACAGAGAGGTGTTCTCTTGCTCAGGGCACATGTTCAAGCTTTGGTAATTTGGCTCAACTCCCGGTATGTAATCTGTGCATACATTCACAGAATCATAGAATCATAGAATAGTTCGGGTTGGAAGGGACCTTTAAGATCATTTAATTCCAATCCCCCTGCCATGGGCAGGGACACTTTCCATTTGAAGAGGTTGCTCAAAGCCCCTTCCTGGTTCCTGGCAGCTCTGGGTGGTTCTTGTTGCTGCCTCTGCTATGCACTAGAAGTCCTTCTTTCTGGGTAGTACCCAGAGTGCAAGTACTCTCACCCAAACCATGTGTCTCCCCTTCAGAAGAGCACTCCCACTATGAGCTATCATGTTTTCTTGCTACAGACTGAATTAAAATCAGAAAGTGTCGAACTCTGTCAGTACAGGACACTGGGTTTTTTTAAGCTTCTTCTAATAATGGATGTGATCCTAATCCCAGACCTACAGTACGTGGTAAAGACACTTTTATTCATTGCAAAGGAAAACCAGGAAGTTTGTTTTGTATCTGGTTACAGATTAACTCTTGCTGCACAATACCTGTTATCACTCGCAATGAAATGGAAACCAAGGCTACTTTGCCAAATGGACAGAAAGGTTCTGTAATTACACTGTGACGTCTTTGCATACTTCTGCATCCCCCCACTGTAACACCCCTCAGAAGCACATAGAAAGGCACAACTAAGTGGTAGAGGCAGTCAGATTAAAGGAAAGGGGAGGAGGGGCTGTAGATTGTTAACCTCTATCTTCAGTGGAGAAAGAATACTATTTTCACACATCTGTGCTAAATCGAACACTGATCTTTTCACTCCTGATGTTAATACATTAGGTGTGGAACTCACACTGCCTATGTGAAAAGGTCCTTTGAGGAATGTATTGCTCTTCACTCATGGAAAAGCAATACAATGAATGAATGAAAGAGCCCTTACTCTAGGCTGCAGATCTACCATCTCCTCATCTTGTGTCTCACACTGTATGCCAAGATTTATGGAGAAAAATTCCAAAAGAGTGAGGAAACAGAAGTGCTGCCTTTTGCTCCAGAGAAGAAAGAGATTCATCCTTGAAATCTCAGATCAAAAATCCTCTAGCTTCTACTGGCTAGGACCATGATTCTGTGCGGGAAGGCCCTGGTGTAAGTGAGCAGTCAGCTACTGTGTAGAATACAGCATTGATTTGGAAACACAGGAACAAAAGCACTGAAAAAGTCAATTTGGATTTAAAAAGAAAAAAAAATCCTATGCCAAGGCAACAGTCTTTGTTGGGATCTCCCCACAGAGGAACAGCTGCTCACTTTCGACACTTATGTGCTGACATGCATGATAGGAATCACCGAGTTCATTCCCTCCTGGAACACCATCTTCATCATTAGATTCCGTTTTTGTATCTAACAAACACCTTTACTTGCAGTTTCAGGGCTGAAACTAGTAACATGTGGACTATGGGGATGAAGTGATTAGCTTATTCTTGCAAGAAGTTTTTGTAGGTTTTGCAGGAAGAGGAGGAACAGAAATTTTTTTTGCAGCTGCACGTTCTGGCAATAAAGAGAAGTCCCTTCCTACAGATCTGACAGTCTGACATTGTCTTCAGGCTCATTAATGTAACAAAGAGAGGAATGCCAACCCCCAGTCCTGCTCTCTCTGCTCTCCACACGTATGGTGATTTCAGAAGGTTCCAACATGCTTTAAAATCAGTGCTATATCCTAAGGCCTGGGTGGCCTACTGCATATGTAGGGACTGCAGCTCTGCCAGCCACAGGATGATCTAAGAGATACAGGATTGTTGTCTGCTTCCTGGGATCTCTCTCTACCTCCCTACACTCAGATGGGTTTGTGGAAAGCACTGTATCCTGGCAGAGCCCTCTGATGTGTGGAAGAAGGACTATGCTGGTAGGTAAGGGAGTGGGCTCAGTTCATGTCCTCAGAAGGCTGGTGAGAGGCAGAGAGATGAGGGGAGATGGATCTGGCTGCTCAACATGCCAAAAAGGTCATACCATCAGGCCAGTCATCTTCCCTTTCAAGAGAGGCTGAATTCGGCTCCTGCTTCTCTCTGGCCATTCACCACTGTGAGAAGCAAGGCCAGCTCTTGACAGAAGACTAGGGATGCAGTGACCAGCCACCTTCAATGGTAAAAGTGGAAAACAAGAAGATGAAATTCTGGGCTGTGCTAGGAGGACTTGAAAGCAGCAAGATACTGCCTTACCACTGCCAAGCAGAGTAAACCTCATCATGAGGACAGCAACCTGGTGTAAGTAGAGAGAATTGCCAGTCTGCTGGGCTCTCTGCCTGCTGAACATCAGGTAGTTGTTTGGACCCCCACAAGTACTCCCAGCAACTGCAGTGGCCAGTACTCAAATGCAAACCCTCTCTCACAGAAAGAGACATATCCTATACAAAGCCCAGGAGGAAGCACTATGAGTAAATGATATAGTGATAGAGAAGCTGTAAGTGCTGTCCCACACTTCAATTTGGGCAGGAAGTGAAGGCTACAGTGAGAGAAAGCAATGAGATCTCTGATGATCACACCAGCATTTAGGCTATCATCTCATGAAAAGGAAAGCTGCCCCACAGCTCCTCATGGAGCTGATGCAGAGAGCAGATGTTACTGCTTTACTGTGCCTACCCATTCTTCCTCAAACTCCCCTCCATTGTCTTCTTCAAGTCATGCTGATGGAAACGTCAAACCTCGACTGCAGCCATGAATCTGCTCATGAACTCTGCTGGCCGCAATGCCACAGAGCTGCCTTAAAGCTCTCTTAAAAATGTGAGGCATTCCAGTAATTTTAATTACTGTGCATTGCATAAGCCAGAAACCAGTTCATACAAAGGAACAACAGAAAAGTGATTTTCAATCGCTCTCACTCTCTTCTCTTCTTAGTGGGAGCCTCCAAAGCTCTGGGAACACCAGCTCTTATTACCATTTGAAGCACTTCATCTATCTGAAATCTCTTTGTTCAGTCACTTAAAGCTATTGATGCAGTTTAGAAGGGTTTAAAAAGGAAAAACAAAACTTCGATTTGGAAACTACTATAGCAGCATGAAAGGAAAGCAAGAGAAATGGAAAAACTATTATGAACAAAAATGAGGGAAAATTAATTGCTTGGAATGAGGCACAGGCAGGTAGAACCAAGCAAATCATGTTGTGTCCTTCCCCCCACAGACTCTGCCAGGCCATCTAATCATGGCCTCCTGGCTTGAACCCTGCATGGTACTGAGCCCTTTGGCCCTGATCCAGGAATGCACTTAAGCTTATATTTAACTTTGCGCATGTAAATGGTCCTGTTGACTTCAGTAGAGCATCTTGTGTGCTTAAAGCTGAACATGTGCCTTAGTGTTTTGCTGGACTGGGGCCAAAGAGCAGAGTCATGTGCAGGAAACATTTTCAGCTTGATAAGGCTGTTAAAAGATATTTCCTGGTTGCCCTTCTGCAGCTGATGCCACATCACAGCCTGATTGGAGATCCCCCTACTACCAAGAAGGTGTTTTCATATTCTACAATCCTTTCTAAAGTAATATTCCTGCAAAACATGGTGCCTATGTTCTGCTCCTGGGCTGGGCACTCTCAGGAAGCACAATCTGTAAAGTTTCCTTGACGTCTGAACATACAGTATAGAATCGTTAGAGCTGATGAAGGTTTAATGACGTACCTTTAATTAAAAGCTTGGGAATGGGATAGAGTGCTACCTATGTCTGGCTTGCAGACAGGAAGGTGACATAATTCCTTTGCAACCTCAGAGAAAGAGATCAAATGTTTGGTTTTTTGTTTTTTTTTTTTTTTTTTTTTAATATGTTTTTATAGAATCAAAGACATTTTTGAAGAAAGAGTCTTCCTATTTTAAGTAGCATGTTAAGTTCACTGATGCAATGGAGGAAATAAAGGAGGACTTTTTTCAACCTTCGTCACACTTATGAATCGTATCAAATCCAAACGTTTCGCACAAAACAGTCTTCTCAGATGATACTGTCAGGAAAAGAACAGACATTCTGAAAAAGAGATAGATAATCATGAAATACGAGAACCTTTTTCCAATGCAATGCATGATCACTCTGTACTACCATATGAGATGGCACTGAGTGTGCTGTAAAAAAGGACATCAGATGGCTTTGAAAGCACCTATCCTTTCCTCCCCATAAAAGCAGAAAAACAGTGACATCTCTTAGAGGATGTGATGCTGAGCTGGTGTAGGAAATAGGAGGCTCATCAACTTGAAGTTTTTAGGACAAGAGGAGGCCTTTGAGTAAGTTGGCAGCTGAACAGCAGGACTTCACACTCATGAATCAAGTGAAGTTACAGAGGAAAAGTTAAAATGGAAAAAATGTCCATACTCCTAAGCTTTTTAAAATAATATATTGTTAAGGAGGTGGCAGTACTGTTTGGATGGCAAGCTGAAGTCTCCTGACTTCATTCATGCCATGCCCAGTTTAAACCAGCTGAGGTCTGCTGATGAGCGGGAGTCTTCTCAGCCACTACATGTGTCAGGGTTATTTTTCTCTACTGGTGGTGATAGTGGGGGGTATTGGGGGTATTTCTTGTTCTCACTCCCTCTTTCTTCCTGATTTTCTTTCCTCCGTCTCTTTCTGGCTTGTTTTGGTTTTGGGGGTTTTTGGCCAGCAGTTCCTGTACTTTGATGAAGCCCTTCTGTACTACTTACATTCAAATGCTTTTGTCAGGTCTGAGGCAGCCGGCATCCCTCACAATGAAACGTGAATAGAAGGGACTATGCCTTTAGTTCATTTACAGCAACACTTTACGCCTCTGGAAGGAATATCCCAAAGTGCTTTTATCTCAGTGTCTGCAGCTAGCTCCAGGTTGGTCCTTTCCAGCCAGAAGCAGGACTTGTGGAAGGAAATCATATTGTTAATATGCTCCTGATGTAATCTTCAGTGAGTATCTATGATATCAGAAGGTAGGGCTCTCTTCTGAATTTTAACTAAGACACCCGGCTTAACATTACCTCCTTTTCCAGATTCGGTTCCTCAGATAGCGCAAGGATCCTAGCTCGAGCCGCGAAAATGCAACCATCTCTTGCAGCGCAGTGCCCCCTAGCACTGTCTCTACACATCGTGCAGGACGGAGGGAGGAAAGAAAGGCACTTTGCTCAGTCAACAACACCTGCAGAACATGGCTTTCCCTGGGAATTTTCACACCAACTATTGACCCAGCCCGGTCATGCTTAGCTTGTGGGATCCGAGAAGATCACAGCATGAAGTGGTGTAGCTGCCCAGTAAAGCAGAGAGATCCTTAATTGCACTCAACAGTGTGTTCTTGGTGGAGGACTGGAATAACATTGATCTCTTTATTTGGTGACATTAACCAAATGTGAATTCTAATCTTCTCATATGAAGGGCAGGGTCTGTGTTTCCTCCTTCTTTCTTTGTTACATTTTGATGGCCATATAAGGCTTAAAGTTTTATCTAGTCAAAGGAGCGGAATGCTAGGTTTTATTTGATTTTTTTCCCTTCACAGTTTCTCCCATGCAGCATAGAACAAGAATTCAGAGCTCTTCTTTCAGTTCCTTTACTGACTTTCTGTGTTATTTTGACACCATTATCGATTTTCTCATGAAAATAAATACTCAGAACCCCTGCCTGGCTCTTCCAGAATGCACTTTACTCACACAAGATCTCTATTTACTGGTAACAAAATGAATGTACAGGCAGGCGAAATTATTTAACCAAGGCCTCCTAGCAGGCCAATGGTCAGACTGAGCTTTTCTCAGTATTATTTACCTGCGATTTACAAAAGTAAAGCACTCTGGTTTCTGTGCATGAGATGTACCCTTTAAATGGCAAATAAACATTGTTATTATTGTACAGTATCCAGTCCTGGTTTAAAACCTGCATCCCTGCTACTAACAGAGACGTTTACTCTTTGTAAAAGAATATCTCAGTGTCCAAAAAGCAGGCGAATCAGCTAAGCCTTAACTGAAAGGACACAGGTATTACCTGTCCAGGCAATGCTATCACATGCATTAAAAGAATTCCGGATCCCCTCTCAAACAGTGGTATGGAAGCCTTACCACAAAGACAGCCTGCATGCCATCCCTTCCACACGGATGTGCCCTGCCACTGGATCAAGTGGTGGCACCCCTTTTCATCCTGAAAAGTAATGGCAGATTGCTTCTCAGCTTGAACTAGTTCCTCTAAATGGCACAGACTTAGTGTTACTTTAACAAGCTTGGTCAGTCTCACTGAAAATGAACTACTTCCATGCCTTTGAGGGCCCCATATAACTGCAGTAACTTCTAGACCCTCTCCTCTCCCTCTTCCTTCTTAAGAAGATGACTGAAAGGTTTGTTTTTCAGTCTCCTCTCAATGTGTCCTGCATCTCTGTGTGACAGACACTCAGCACTTACACAGTACCCAATTTAAAGCTTATTACAGAGCATGCAGCTTGTTAGAACTCAGAACATGCAGGAAAGGTGTTATTATAGCAGTGAAGAAATATACTCAGAGGAGTTACTTGGCCAGAGAGTGAAGGGAGGTGGTGCTGGAGCTGTGATTATAATCTAGTTGTGTGTGGGCCAAACTCTCTTGTATTTACACCAGTATCAGGTTATGGAATAACTCCACTTCTCTCAGATGTTGATCTGAGATGCTGATGGACCAGGTGTATCATGATGTTGGTGATATCCAACCTTTTACAACAACAGAGGAAAAATGAAAGTGCCAGACACACCTCATTTTTCTTCCATGTTACTCTGCTGAGATCAGTGAAGTTGTTTCATGTTTACGCTCAGTGAGATAGAAATGACAGTCCAATCTGATGGATTCAACTTCAGCTGCAGTACCTTGAGCAGACAGTCCAAGTATCTAAGAAGTTTTTTTTTCCACAGAGTTTCTCATACAGCAATTTGGAACCCAGCAATTTGAACACTGATGTGACTAAATCAAATGTCCTGTTTAATACCCTGCTTCATGACCCATTAGCACCCCAACACGACCTAATATTTTCAGTGTGTTCATTAATACACATTCTGAGAAGTTCCCATCACTATTATCCCCATTACACTGGGATAGACTGGGATTCGAAGCATAGTGAGGCAAAGCTGTCACACAGGTTGTCTGTGTCACAGCAAGGGTAGGAACCTGCATTTCCCACTGTTAGCATTGTAACCTTGATCTCTACTAGCAACACCCATCTTGGAGCTTTTGTGTGTGCTCCAAATAAAAACCTATGTTTCCATAAGACTGGAGGTTTTAATTTTATGTGGACAGTATGATTAAAGAAAAGGTGTAGGCAGGCTGTGCTTCACCCAGATGGAGCAGAATTGTAAATCTAAAGACTTAGCTGACTATTTAGAAATTTAGGACAGCTGGTCCCTGGCCTTTAATACCAGCATAATTTATAACTAGACATGCTTAAGTCTTGTAAACCCCATGGAAAGTACTCTGACATTATATACACTGGTTTGATACTGTGATTAATCACCCCTCGGTCCCCTTTGCAGGATAATAAGACTGTCTGTATCTTGCAGCTGGCAATCTCCTTCCTTACAGTCCCAGCTCTTCTATAACATTTACATTTCTACAGCTGATACAAATTTACAGTTCCAAAAAGGGATAAGGGAAAACGAAACAAACAGGACTTTTCTATAAATTCCACTAAAGCTGCTCTGCTAAAATATACTTTGAGATTAAATGTTGGGAGTGCCCGGGTAGATATGACACTGCTTTTGCCAGCTTGGTTTTAGCAGTTTATGACCCCTTTCTGACCGAGAGCCCTGAGAAGGGGAAGCAGCGGGTACTGATGTGACTGGAGAAGGAGCATTTGAGCAAAGTTATACCCCCATGGTAGGCGGGTTGGAACTCGATGATCTTCAGGTCCTTTCCAACCCAAACCATTCTACGATTCTATTAAAACCCGCAGGATGCAGTCCTGCTTTCTAACTCAGCTAGATCTTCACCTTATTTCCCTCCCAGGAGAACAGCAAACCCAGCGCGTTTTCCAAACGCCTCTTCGCACCCTGAGGTGCGGAGCGGGCGACCGAGGGATCGCCGGGGCTCCTGACTGAAGGGGCACACACAGGCTCCTCAGGGACAGACCCTTCCGGGCACTGACGGCTGCGGGACGCATGTTCGCCGGTACAACTAGCTCTGAGAGTGCCGCTCACACACACCTCGGTGGCGCCGTGGCAGGACACGGGCCGGCACCGGGCACCGCTCCTTGGAGCCCGGTACCTGCGCCCCGGCCGCGGGGCGCCCGCCCGCCGCCCGCACTCAGCCAAGCGGCGCTCCCCGCACTATTCCGTATAAGGCGCTGAAGCCGCGGCCCCGCCCCGTCCCGCTGGCCGCTCCCGTCGATGAGGTAATGCGGGGCTCCCATTGGCCCGGGGCGGCGGCGCCCCCGGAGTCTGAGCGGGCGCGATCCAGGCTATAACTCCGCTGCCCGGCGCTCTGCGGGGCAGTGTGGCTGTGCACGGCGCGGTGTTGCGCGGTCTGAGGACTTGCCCTCCCATCAGGCTTGCACCGTCCCGCCGAGCTAAGGCTGTGCTGCTGAGGCCAGCAAGACAGAGGGGTAGTGTGAGGAGGCAGGCAGGCGGTCGCGGCGCACGGGCTGTTAGGAGGTGAGAGTAAAGTGAGGTGAAGAGAAGCGCGGCTGCCCTCCTGCTCCGCACAAGTGAGGAGGCACCCCGGGGGGCAACATGACGGCGTGGTTGAGCTTCCTCGTCGTGTTCCTCTGCAGCTGGAGCCTGCGGGACTTGGTGGTGGAGGCTTGCACTTGCGTCCCCATCCACCCGCAGGACGCGTTCTGCAACTCCGACATCGGTAAGTACCGCGGTGGCGACTCCCGCCCTTCAGCCTGAGGCGGCCCCGCTGGGGCTGGGAGGACTTCCCGGGGGACTCGGCACGTGCCCTGTCGCCGTGGAGCCCGCTTGTCTAAAGTTCCGCTGGACCCTGAGGGGCTGCGGGCAGCAGGCGGGCTGTCACCACAAGCGAGCCTTCGTGCTGCAGGTCACCCGGTGGCAATGGAGGTGAGGTGGGTTAAACCTGCGAGGGGTGACCTGCCCTTTCAAGACGGGTGACGGCTCTGTAGCTGCTTCATATGCCTGGGTGGAGAGGTGTGTGGTGGCAGACCCCCTTATCTCTCCTGAGGCAGCAGGTCCTGTCCCATGGCAATGGTGCCAACCTCTCCAAGAAATACTTGGAAGAAATAAGTAATTGTGAGAGTAGCTTGTTTCCTACAGCAAAACAAAAACACGACTGGAGGTGCGGGCAGGCAAAATTTCCTCCACAGCCTGGTGACAGTTAATAGGAGGCAGGATTAGGACAAGTTCTCTCAAGCTGGGAAACTGCCTGTGGCGGTTGATGTGGAAGGTGCAGCTCGTACGGGCTGGTGGTGCTGCGCCAGTCACTTTGGGGAGGGCTGAAGAAGCAGGCAGCAAGTGTCTCTCTGCATGCTCCATTGTGATCTTTGCAGCTGCGGGAGGTGTGCGAAAGTGCATGCTTTTTTGGAAGTTGAAACACTTTCGTTGGATCCCTGCTGATGTTCTCTACTGTGGATTTTTACGTCCCTAGGGGTCTTTACTACACTAACTTTAGGGGACAGGAGTTCTCAGAATCTCTGAGGAGGAGGTAGTGGAGAGTCTGGTCTCAAATTGCTGGGGTTGTTTGTAGCCAAGGCTGGTTAACCAAATATGGTTGCTACTTGGTTAGTGTCCAGTAGGAAAGTGTCTGAAGTTAATTAGTGGTGTCTTTTGAGTTAATACTGACACATGTAAATAAAGGCTGTCACTTCAGCAGTTGTGAGTGGGCTGCATGTGTGAAATCTTCTTGCACCACTATAGGCTGTCTTAGTAACGCAGTGTAAAAAGGGGTTGGGGGACTTTGCATTGCTGGTACCTACACAATACTGATTCCTAGCAGTCTGCAAAGAAATCCTTCTGGCAACTGATGTGGAAGTCAACTAGAAAATAATTCTCACAGCAGAGGAACACTCATTGCTATGAACCCTGCCAGTGGCTCTTTCAAGTTAGCCAAGCTTACTGGCAAAAAATCTCCCTCTTGCCTTTAACTCTTGTACAGAAACTGCAGTTATGCCTGGGTATTCATGTCTAGCTTATATAGTGTATCAACTCTTGAATGCCAAGAAAAGCATTATATGTTAAAAGTGCTGGGCAAAGCTAGCATTCGCTTCAGTGATGATACCCTGGAAAATGTTTATAAAATATACTGGGGAATTCTCCCAGGGAACTACAGTATTCAAAGTTCTGTTACTGTTTTCATAGTTTGGATCAATAAGTGGAACTGCTGCAGAGGTAGTCTGTTCTGTGAAAGTCAGGCTGGGAAACTGTATTTTCCACAGCTGAAGTTGATGACAGCATGTGTCCTTCATTAAAAGCATTTTGGGCAAAGGTCTACTTTCTTGCTTTAATTAGGTCGTGTTATACTAGATTAAAGGTAGTTTTCAGTTTAACTCAACTTCCTAAAATGGTGCTAAATATGTAATGGGTACACACTAACAATATACTTTTGCTAGACACAGGTAACTAGGAGTGTTGTAAATGATGATGTTTCATGTAACAGTGCTCTTAAACTTCAAGACGCAAAATTTTTGTGTTTTCTACTCTGATTTCTGGTTGAGTTCAAAGTCATCACCTTCATCTCTCTGTCTCTTCTGGATGCTTCATTATATCTTATGTCTTGGCTTTGCCCTGAGCCATAGTAGTTCAAAAAGTTGATGTTAGGGGGACTGTCATACCTACTGACATCACGGCAAAGGAAGAGAAGGATGAGGGGAAAGAGCAACTCATTCTAGTAGATGACTGAAATGCAAGTTTGGTTAAGACCACAGCTGTGTGATTGGTTGAAGCAAAAGTAAATGCTTACATTTGCTAGAACTATCTGGAAAATGTGATGCTTCTGCAGGCTGATTTTAGTAGATGCTGTCATGTCCTTCATGTGCTGAAAGGGCAAAAAGCATGCTAAAGCATTCTGGCTCTGGAGGAGTTAATCATCTCCATGGAAACCGATGGCAGTGTACTAATGCAGTGTTTAGACAGACTAAACTACACGCTGGGTTATAAAACACATTGTGGGGAAGAAAGGGACTTGGCAGCAAGTTTTTATCGCTCTTGAAACTCCTGACAAAATACCAGCTCAAAAGGGAGGAGTCAGTGCAGTAAGGGCTGGAGCAAAAGAGCTTTCTAAAATAGCTCCTAAAACAATACAAGAAATTAACTAGCTAGGTGGCAGCCTAGGAGTGGCTTTTCATCTTCAGAAGATTCATTCTGCTCCTTTTGAAGAAGGAGAAAGCTTTTAGGAGTGTAAGACAAACTCTTAGGTCTTTCATGCCTAGCCAGTGAAGTCCTACTGTCAAATTTATTATTCTCTTCTCCTTTAATCTGATTTTACTAGACATTTAATTTTTGATCTCTGTGTGGCTCAGTTCTGATATGACCTCCCAGCTCTGCAGTCATTAGAAGGTTTTAATCTTTACAGAAACAGATGGTTGAATAACCCATTGGAAAGAGGAGGATTTCAAAATGTACATACTTTGAAAGTGAAGGTTGTCTTCTAAAGGAAGCTTGGACTCCATACACAACACTATCTTTTTATTATTATTAACCGGGGGGTGGGGGGAAGAGTAGCTACTGCCAGACTGGTCACAGGGGGTCTTTTTACTCACTCTGAGCATTCCAGCATGATGAATGGAGCAAAAGTGAAGAGGTATGTCTCATCTGTCTGTCTGATGTCAATTGATAATAAAATTGCTGTTTTAACTCTTGGCTCGCTTTCTTTAACTGGATCAGTAAGTGCCAGAACAGGCAGTGCAATAATCAGACAAATAGCAAAACAAACAGCAACTGCTATGAGTTGCCATCTGAACTTCGCTTCCTCCACTCCCACCCCCTGCCTACGACCCCTTCCAGATGTGAGTATTTTTCTTTTGTTTGAGTTAAGAGACCTTTTGAAAGAACAGACAGCAGGCATGCTTTGTTCCATTGTGACAAAGCTGTGATATTTCCAGCTGGACATAGCTGACATGAAAAGGGCTTGTTTGTCCTTTTTTTGCAGGAGCAGCAGGAACTTTGGAGCTGACCCCCTGTCCCTCACCTCCTCTTTAAAAACAAAACAAAAAATAAACAAAAAAAAAAAGGGGAGGAAAAATACGTGAAATTACTGGACTTCTGTCAAACCAGCCTGCAAGTGATAAAGAAGTACTTTGTCCACTCCACACCTATCTTGCTTTTATTTTGTGCATGTGCTTCAGAAAAGAGCTATGGCACTGCTAGCTGTCTCTTTCCTCAGTTCAAAGGAGCTCAAAATAAATAATATTCCTTTGTAGAGTTTGTGTTGGGGAAAGAAGTGTCTCTTTGAGTAGGGATAATGGTGGGTATTGCCCCTTGCTATTTTAAATAACCTGACTTTTGTTGAGCTGGAGTTGGCAAGCTTTGGGGAGGTGAAGATAAGCCAAGAGATCCTTGGTGTCAAGGAAGCCAGCCATTCCTCCATCCTGCTGTACCCGTAGCATTAAGATCACAGCACCCGCAGTGGCTTCTTTTGAACTGAGAATGTGATACAAGCAGAGCAAAAAATGGCAGATAGGGAGGAAGCTCGTGGATTTGTTTGACCCAAAGTTTAAGCACATAATTGAAAACCTGCCTTTTGTCTTTCACGGGTGTTTTTGAATTGATCTTTCCACCTTCTCACTAGTTTGCCTATCTCTTTTAGCTTACAACTTGATCGTACATGAGATTTTGACATGAATTCTTTGCCTTGACATGGGCTCTGTAGTGAGGTCACATCGGTTGCTTTATCCTTTAAGGCAGACAAATAAGGTCTGCAAATTAATTTAAAAGCTACAGTAAAGCAGCTTCCGTTAATTATTATGCCAGTCTTTTTAGTTGAGATGAATTTGAAACAAATTTTTGGGTTACATGTCATAATAATGGTTGCAAAAGCATTGTATCCACTTTGGAATCTGACTTTTATTGAGGAAGTAATGTGGTTTCATTTTTAGACTGGACTTCCCTTCGAGGCATTTTAGAAGCAGGAAATCTGAGAAGCTTCCTATAAAGCTTTCAAAAATAAAAGGGTACTGTGAATTCCATTTTACATGGGAAGAAATTGAGGAGATTTGTTAAACTTATAACTTCTAATGTCCGTGGTAAAAACTGTGGTGAAAGAGCATGTTCCTTATGCCTGGTCATGTCTTCATGGCCATTCTGAACTTAATTTCCCTGTTTAGTAGAAGTGGAAATAGAAGTTGCATATTTATCCATTTTGTTGGTTATTTGCAATTAAAGTGCACAGCAGAGAAGAGAGATCACCTTCTGGGATTTGGAATTTGCCACTTCTCCAAATGTATGTATTAATAAAAAATATGGTGGAAGACACTGTTTGGAAGATGTAGTGCAGAATGTCACATAAAGCTCCTTTGTTATCTTGCTACTGTTGCCTATGCTTACCCCAGATTTCCTGCAGGAAGTAACTCCAGCAAGACCTCTGAGCCAGCAGAGAGCTAGATGTTCTAACCTTGAGCTTTAGAGCTCCTTTCTTTATGCAGACATATCTTTTGTTCTCGTTTTCACTGATTTTACACTTGTTCTTGAGAATGCTCTACCTGCCAACTGCTCCCCTAATGTTTCTGGGAAGAAGCGGGCTGCGGGGAACATAGTTAAGTACAGCCGTGCGCAGTAATAGCATTTTTTCATTTTGGGTTGGGAAGGGCCTGCTTTGTTCGTGCCTATTTTTCAGGATAAGCAGATTTGGTTGTTTTACCGTAGGAGAAGTCATTAGTGGACTCAGATTTTCCAAGACACTAAATACAGTTAATCCTGCCCTTTCAGAGTCTCTTAGATATGGCAACTAGATTGGCATCTGATGAAATGGATCTCTGTACTCACGTGTGACCCACTGACAGTCATGGTAGTTGGGACTGAGAATCTTCAGTAGGAGCACTCAGTGAGTCACCTTGGTCTTAATTCTTAAGCTATTAAGATGAACACTTAGTTTTTTGATATCATGATGTTGGCTGAAGTCATATTTCTTTTCCCTCGCAGCTCCAGTACCATGTGGTGCTCTTATGTAGCCCAACCAAGCAAGCATTACAGAAGAAAGGAACCCATTTGGTCTGGGCAGGAGGTCTTTTCATTAAATGAAACTTCCTCTGGATGCTCTTTGGCAGTTCTTAAGAGCTAGTAAACCTGAGAGGACAGCTTGGTTTGAGTTGGCAGGGAAGGCCAAGGAAGGCTGTGCTTGCCAGTTCTGAACCAAATGAAACTGAGACTCATTTTGATCCTAATAATGTCTGCAGTGCATGTGGTTGAGTCTCCTTTTAATTATGAGGCTTGTGTTTGGGTTTTTTTTTGATTCAGGGTGAAGAGGGTTTTGCTCTGATGTACTGCTTACTGCTCTAGACTTTCAAGGTATGATTCTGGCTTTCATATGATGTTATAAATTGGAAGCAACTTAAATGATACTGTTGATATGATAGAGGCGTAAAAGATGAGAGGAAAATTTGGCCTTCAAGTACCAATTCGTTAAGCAAGTACAGAGTTCATTAAACTTAAAGGCCTACTGTACCTCAACTCAACCTCTTAAGAACCTCCACGACACTTGAAATTATACTAGTGTAACTTTATTGCACTGTTATTGCTCTTTAAGTTAGCTGCACCTTACATAGATTTCTCTGAGACAAGGTTGAGCAAAGCAGCTGACTACATCTGCAACTATCTTGACTTTTTCTCAGCTTCGTGGCACTGAACACTCATTGCAAACTGAACTGAAGATCAGCTTCTTTGATAACCCTCTAAATATTTGGGGCACAGAGAAGGGAGGCGTACTGCTGGGGCTATATTAAAACCCGGAGCTCTTCCTGTAGAGCAGGTACTCGAAAGAGCATGCCAAAATTATCAGTGCTCTGCCACCAGTGACCCTGCTACCAACATTATTTGCCCTAAGTGGGCTAGATCCTTATTTAAAGCTAGGGTTAAACTTTATTTTCTTTGGAATAACTTGAGAAAATAATAACTGGTGAATTTAGAATTTCTGCTATTTGAAAGTATTAGGCTGGTGCTGGGACTGAGGTAAATTGGACCAAGGTGGGTTAAATGGTTTTACACGCTCTTACATTAGATCTGCAATGTCCCAGTAATCAATATGGAGCAGAAATACGGGACCAGGCTCATTAATTTGTGTAAAGCAGGTGCAGTGCCTCTGGTGTTAGCAGTATTTCACCATCTTTTATAAGAGTTGGATTTGACTTGATGGTTTCAGGTTTCTAAAAGGACTGTTACAAACACTAGAGAACATAAAACTATTGTTAAAAAAAGTTAACCTTCTACTGTAATGTGAAGTAGTTCCCTTGAGTGACCAGAATGAAGATTTAGTCCATTAACTGACAGTGTCTAATAGCATAAAAATGCAAGTAGTTTTACACAACCCTGATTATTTTATTTATTCAGTGCTGCTGCTGCCAGCTAGAAAAGATTTTGGGAGTCTTTTGGAAACATGATAGAAGTCTCTTGAGTTGTGTGCTGCTAAAATAAATGTTGACTATGAATAGCCCAAATTCCTGCTTGTGTTTATATAAGACCTTTCCAAAGGGCAACTTCAGCCCTTAGAAACAGTACACAGACAATAAAACTCAAGTTAAATAGCAGAGGCATGCATATACAAAAAAATAACATCAAACCTCATCAAATACCTGCTATGGTTTGCTTCAGATGTAGAATCTCATTTTTATTTTAGGAAGAAAGGAGGTGATTTGGAGTGTTTCTCCCAGGACTGCAATGCAACAAGAATCGGCAGAAAGCAGTGCCTGGGGTGAATGTCAGGGAGGCCATTGTCAACTTGGGGATATGGTCTGAGGCAGTGCTAGTGGGGAGCTGGTGTTCTGCATCTGTGGGCTCAGCTGTGAAAACTTAAGTCTTGTTACAAGTGGGGGAAGAAGATGATCACAGCAATTTAGTGGGAAACTTGCAAGGGGAGAAGGTATTTAGGAGCTGCAGAAGTGGCAAAGGCCCTTCAAAGACTAGTGTTAGAATATAAGAAGTAGAGAAGCTTTACTGAAGAAGGAAGAGATGCTGTATGGAAGCACTGATAAACAGCTAGATATAAGTGATTAAGGTAAGAAGAATCATTAGCTGTGACCTGATAAGCCATACCATCTGAAACAATGGGAGCCATGCCTAAGGTGCATCTTATTCATCCAGGAAAGTGAATGGGTACTGTGGCTTCAGGGAACACGCAAGAAGGAGAACCTGCATAAAACTGTATGATGCTCTACTGATTGTTCTCTAACAGCCTATAGAACGCTTATTTATGACTGGCAATCGAGGCTTAGCCTTGGAAAAAACCTGGCTGGATGGACTGGCTATAGACAGAGCACATGCGCTTTATTCCATGTGAGCACTAGCCAAGTTGTTGCCTGCCTTCATTCAGATGAATGCAAGTTCCTTCAAATAGCCCTTCAAGAAGTGCAGGTTGCATCCATGTATGAGCAGGGCTTGGGCTCCTTTTATTTCTGCCAGGTGAGTTAAAGGGAGTTACATCTTCCTGAGTTACCCATCTGTTGTTAAAAGTGTCATAGGACTGGAATCTTGCGGGTTCTAAAGAGGTTAGAACTAATTTATTGGGGAGGGAAAGAAAGGTATGTGAAAGGGTCTGAGGGTGAAAGAAAGACCTCATAGATTTTTTTTGCCTTCTTAATTCCTTAAATTTGACATGAAAAGGCCCAGGTTTCTGCTGGCCTGCACAATCACTGGTACTTCAGCAAAACAGTAATTGCACCAAATTCACACAATGCTTGCACAGACAGTAGTGGTTACACCTGGTGCAACAGCATTGCACATTATTACTTCTTGTTTCCTGGTGGTTCATTAAAAAAAAAACACTAAAAAAATCCCACAACAGCACATAGGAAACAGGAGCACTTTTGTTCTAAAGGGCCATGTTCAAAATGACCCAAGCTCCTGCTGGCCTGGACTGAAGGACATGAATTTTAACACCCTCATGCTGTATTGTAATTACAGTATGGGGACTTCAACATCTGTTTCCTTTTCTCCATGTTTCCCTCGGTATTGGGCGTTACTGCAGTGCAGCCTGCAGGGAGGCCTGCTGGCATTATGTTAATTATCTATAGAAGAGCACTGGAGCATTTGTTCAGACAAGAAGTTCAATCTCTCATGCTCACTGAGTACATGAGCAAGCAAAGATCTTGCTCCTCTGACATGTAATCAGCCCTCTCAAATTTCTTGGATCAATGGCAGATAGAAAGCTCTCCCCCTAGTGAGCAGGTTTTGTTGTTGGTCTCCAAACAGTTAAAATATAAGGGGAAAAAAATGTGCTTGCTTGTACCAAGACAGGAAAACCACAAAATGGAAAACTTCCACTTGACTTTGAAAGACAGGAAATGGCTGATGTTGGAAAGGCAGCAGGTAGAGGAGGAGAGAACCAGAGGATATCTGTAGAAAGCCAGCTATTCTCCAGACATTTCTCTTTCAGCTCTAGGTTCTTTTGGGGGAAGGAGTTCCAGGATGGCCCTTCTGTTCCAAGCCCTTTATATGCTTTCCAAACATCCACCCCAATTTCCTACTTCCTGCCTTTTCCTGCTATAAATATCTCGCCTGCTTTTCATAGGTCTAGAGAAATGGACATTACCGATTAAAGCAGATTGAGGTGACACTGTGAAGCAGCCTTTAGAGCAGCTGTTGGGAAGTGCACAATTCCTCTGCTTTAACTTGTGAAGTGTGAGGTTGCTGGGTCCCCTGCTTAAAATTTCCCTGGGAAAATGGAGGGAGTCCTTTAAGAATGAAACAGTCTCCCTGTTTATCATACCTCTGCACTGGAATACATGGGCCTTCTTCTAAGTAAACAGTTTCCTCCAATAAATAATATACTACATATGACACCGAGCTAAAAACTGAAAAACCTCTGGTATTTTGGAGATGGGAGGGTGAGGAAAAGAGGTTTAAGAAGGAACTGGAGGCACTAGTTGAGGGACCACACTGCAGGCAAAACTATAGCATTTGCAATAGTGAAGACATTAAATGCATTGGTGATGAGGGTCAGACCAAGAGGAAATAAAACAGCAAAGTGACCCTTGGGGCACTTAAGTAGCCATCATGTACAGTACTTCAATAGCCACAAAACACAGGGCTCTTCCCTTATCATCCTGCAGGGCAAAAATCACAACCCAGAGAAGCGTGGGAAGCCAAGAACGGCAGTTCCTGTGTAAGAGCCTCAGTATTACTGAGGATTATGCTGGGGGAAAGGGCAAGATGAATTCTTAAGCCCTTTGTTTTACTTTTCTAAATATGAGGAGCAGCACCTGACCCTTGTTCTTATTTTCCTTTTTTTTTTTTTTTTCCTTTTTATTTTTTCCAAGGGGGTGGGGGATTAAGGATTTAGTTGGTTATTTCCTTAGAGGATCAGGATAAAAAGGAGACTTCAATAAGTCTGTTTCCATCTTCTCTACAGGCAGTATATTTCAATAGAATTAAGAAGCTGTCCTGCTTTTCCCCCACTATGCAACAATTTGCAGCTTTAGAGAGGCACAGAAATAGAGGAGTCTACAATATCAAACCGAATTCCTAAGTGGCATTTCAAGAGACCTCAAATCATCACAGGAAGGTTTTAATGGAATATTACCCATTCAGAAAGGACCTTGACTAGGCGTGGCAAATAGCCTATGACCCTTAGAAGTATGTTGCCTTTAACACCTTTACTTTGGAACAAGCACCCTGCAGCAGAACCTGTGATGGTTAGTCATATGCATCATCCAGCTAGGCTGGAGTTCCGATGCTGATGCTCCCAGAAGCCTGGTGTGGGATAGTCTAACTTTCCCATAGCCCTGTTTTGTTGCTGTCATCCTAATTCCTCATAGTTAGAGATTGATTCAAACCCTCCAGTTTTAAGTTCCTTACAGAATTCTTTAAAGGGACTTGTTACTTTAACTCTAGAGTCTTATTTTTTCTTATCAGTAGGAATGTCTAATCTACCTCCCATGTGCAGCTGTCTCTTGAATTTCCCAGTGTATTCTGGTTTGCTTTTCTTCTGTTTGACTGGGAGGCCAACAGGATGGGAATCATGTATTTACTCATACTTTATTCTGAGGATTCTCCTGAGGCCAAATAATTTCAGGACTATAAAGCTAGGACTAAAAAATTCTTGTATTACTGAGCCCTGCTTCCCTCTGTGTTGCATGATTTAGTAGGACCCTGCTGGAATAGCACTGCCAGCTTGATCCTAAGGAGACTTGTGCCTTCCAATGGCCTGACACTTTTGAGAAAATACCAAACTAAGTGGGAGGCAGGCCTTTAACACGCCTTTATTCCAAAGCCATGTTTAAACTGGTTGAAAAAGTTGTGTGGATTGAAAGAAGCATACAGCACCTGTGTATTTGGCTGGATGGGAAACAAAGCTTTCACTAGTACCGGAAAGTTTTCAAGCCAATAGGTTCCTTCCTGTCAGTGCAAGATCTCGTGCTTGTTTCTGAACACCCTTCTCTCATACTGATTTCCTCCAGTACTAATGGCTGTTGGAAGAGGTAGGGCAAAGGAAAGCACTGGGTCTTTCTTTCCCTCCTGTCTAAGAAACTGTTTTCCTGTTTGTCTTTTATGCAGTATGACAGCTTGGGCCATTGACGTAAACTTTGTCCTTTTGCGCTGTTCAAAGCTCCCCTCTTCTGAACTTGACAACATTGCCTACACACATCCTGACTAGGCTGGACAGGAGAGTGAGCAGAACAGGATCTTAGGGTGATAGTTGCCGTGGCACACTTGGGGATCTGTGTTTTTATTCAGGCTCCGTATTTGTTCATCAAGCCATCATGAGGTCAGTATGACATGGCAGGGTTCCTTCCAGTATATATATCTCAATATATATGTGGGCCAAGGAAAGATTGACCAAAGCTGTGATTGTGGTGGTGTTTTGAGGCAGCACCATCAGGTTATACCATAGAAAAATATGGAAAAGGCAGGTTTTGTTCAAAAAATTACCCAGAGTCCTGAATGGGAGAGAAAAAAAAATGGAAAAGAGTTGTCAGAGGAGCTGCTTTAGCCCACTTGGATGTCCTTCTCTGATGAAATCTATCAGAGCTCACAGCAGCCATCATCACTTGGGAAATCAGAATGAGAGTGCTAATGCATGTTGTTTCCCCACCGGATTTTGGACTGTATTTCTTTTTCCTCATGAGGCCATCCCTGCTACAGTTGCTGCAACAGCTGTATTGTCATAAATTTATTTAAGTTCAGTAATTTGGATAGTGACTGTATGCTGGAATCAACAGAGCTATAATGGTGAAAATAGTCATAAGAAGTAACCTCGTTTCTGTATTCCCAGAGAAATTTCCCTTGGCAAGACCAAGCACTGAATGGAACTTACACACTTATGAGCTAGCTACATATTTGCCTGCCAATTTAATAGCGAAGGCAAGCAGAATCTGTGTTTGTTTTTCAGAAACTATGTTTTGGTGACATTTCACTATGATGACAGTGGTTTCAGCCCCATTTTGGTTTTAGAGTGTATTGCCAGCAAAGCTACAGCTGACAGGACCAGGCAGTGCCAGTTTGTTTTCTGTAGAAGCAGTAATGCTTCAACTGTACAAGGTTGTATTTCTTCCCTGCCCTGTTTGGAAGGTGGCAGGGGAATCCTTACTTGTCGTGGTGCATTTTCAGTAAAATCCCTTGCCAGAAAATGTTCCTGCAAACTGTGGCAATGAGAATGTAATCTGTGGCTGTTTTGCATAGTTGGATAGTTTGTTGGTTTTGTTTCTAAGCCAACTTGTGACTCTTTGAGGCTAGTGTGGTTCCAAAACTTATTAATAGCAGTCCTTGTCATTTTAGAGGTTTTATCTTTTCATTATTATTCACACATGTTCATTTCTGTATTTGTTAATATGCACTTGCACTTCCTCAGCTTCCTTGCTTGTGGAAGGAAGCAGGGGAAGGAAACCGTGCACTACCAGCCTGGTTTTGTTAACTGGACTTCTGCTTATCCCACAGAATGTTAGAAGTGGACATGAAACTGTACATCGGTAAGCCACACCTCTGATTTTACTCAGGAGAAAAAAAGCTGTGTAAGTGTTCTTAGTTGGTATATGAAGTGTGAAATTAAGCAGTTCCAAGGGGATGAACAACTGCTATTCAGAGGGAGAGTCTTTGTGCTTCTGTCTTCTCCACAGAGCTACAGCAGTTCAGTGTTCTTGACTCAAAGTGTTTCCCTCGGGGTGGTGGAAAATCAGAGCCCAACAAGGCTGTTAAAAATCCAGGCTTAGACGTGTGCCTCGTGTGTGCGTGTGTGTACATCTTGCAGTTCAGTGATGACCCTGCTGACTTCTTGAACTTTTAATGACAATGCAGCTGCCTGTTCGTGGTGCTAATTAACCCTAAAGCTGATTCCCCCCTCCCCCTCGTTATCCATTCTGTGAATGAGATGTGAAAACAAGACGACGACTTTTCCCGTGCCCTTAGGGCTGTCTGAGCCTGGCAGCAGTGACCCTGCTTGAGTAGAACTGAAAGAGCTGCTGTGCAATGGCCCATGCTCCTTTTTTAATAGGTTATTAAAATTCCACCTTCTCTCCCTCCCTCCAGTCCTATTACAGTTTGGAGCAATGGCACTTAGGGGAAAACAGCTGCAGGAATAACTTTTATTTCAGCAAGGCATAGACAGCTGTTCAGTTCGTAAGTCTGGGGATTCCACCACTACTTTTTTAGGGCCTGATCCCGCTTCAGTTAAAATCAGTGGAAAGATTCCCACTGAGTTCAACAGGCAGTTGAAGGAAGCAGCTTCAGGAAGCAGCCTGCAATCAAACAATACTGCTTCAAAATGTTGGAAACGGCTAAAAAGGAAAAAGCGAGTAGGAAGGCATTTGTCATAGAGTTGACTTGCTGACTTGCCTGCAGTCTCAAAGTACAAGCGCTCAGCAAGCCAATGTTTTACTTGAGGCACAGGTTAAATTAGTGTGTTTGCTTTATCCTAAGTCACTTTTTAAAGATAGCTCTAGTATGTCTGTGTTCATTTACAGTCTGTGGTGTTGACAGACTTTTATTGGCACAGTAAGTTAAAGGACTGATCCCTGATGTTGAATGCTTAGTTTAGATACCCTTTGAGATCATAGGGAATAATAGCTTACTTTTTGAAATTATGCCAGTTCTCAGCACCTGCAGCTCTCATTGGTTTGAATTTACTCACTGCTTCTGAAAAATGAGGGGAAAAATGGAATTTACTCTTGCTTCTGTCATTAGTTTCTTGTTGTCACCTCTGATTTACACAGTGAAAAAAAGGTCTAGAAACTTGCTGGAGAGGGTCAGAATTTCTGTTACATAGGGAATTTTGAAATGCTGGAAATTTATCCAATCTGAAATGTGAGGGGAAATCTGAAAATATCAGTCTTCTGTGTGGAATCTTCTGGGAAAAGTGATTCTGAGGCATCTGAATCTGATGTTTGGAAGGCTTAATTCAAAATGTGCATTTTGAACAAAGATGTCATTTCACATCCACATTTAGACTTCAAGTGCAGTTGAACCAAAATGCCGATTCAGGATGAAAATAGGTCTCAGTTTTTCTGAGAAGAGAAATAAAACCTAATTTTGATGCAGTTAATGCTTTCCTTAGAGATTTGTGACTGAAGTAAAATCAAGTTTACTGACAGGAAACAGTATTTCATGAAACATTTCTACCAGTGCTATCCCTAATGGTTTAAGAGTAACAGCCTTTCCTTGTGGAAGTGCTGATTTTGAGCTGATTACACACTACCTCTCAAACTGGGAGAGAATGCAGTTCACAAGTCCTCTGAGGTTTATAGTTAGCTTTTTTGGAATGCTGAGAATTCCATTTAAAACACAAATCTACA
This sequence comes from Psilopsiagon aurifrons, assembly GCA_025447955.1. Lineage (NCBI taxonomy): Eukaryota > Metazoa > Chordata > Aves > Psittaciformes > Psittacidae > Psilopsiagon > Psilopsiagon aurifrons. The sequence goes on along the minus strand of JAOEHY010028750.1, from coordinate 10,438 downwards.
TATCATTCACTCGCTCCAGTCCTTGGCAATGGGCAGTTCTCTTTGGCTTTGCTACATTAATGAACAAACAAGTTTGTGGTTGTAGTACTGCTGCCACTGGACTGAGACAAGGTATTTCTCCTTTTGTTTCTGTTAGTTCCCTCTCTGTCAATATTTAAACATGCTTACACCTATGTTCCAGGTGTGAGCTGAACTGAAGCCCTGAAAAGTTGTCTCTTGGGGGGGTGGTTCCTAACTTTGCCAGAGCAGTCCTGTTAAAGCCGTGTCTCAGGAGAACTAGACAGGCAGGAAGCAGTCAGGGCCTGGATTACCCTTAACTGTAAACATTCAGCAGTGCAGTATCCCGACGACTTCTGCATCCCAAACAGTTAATGGGCCTTAGAGCATTCAGAAGTAGCAATCACTGTGCCAGGGTGGCTGTGAAACGGCTATCCAACCATATCTTGTGACCTCTCGTGTTGTGTTTTCTTTCCTAAAGTTACAAGGACACCCAAGAAGTCATGCCAGAATGCAGGCTTACCTTTCCCAAATTGGGATTTTAGAGAAATTTTTGCTAAGAATACATGACAAAGCTCTCAAACTCTAATAGCACAGATGAGCTAACTGACAGGTAGGTTTGCTTTAAGTAAATCTCTATCAGATTCACGCTATCAGACTTGGGAATTACCATATAAATCCCACTAATTAGCAACACTGACTAGGAATAAATTAGTTGATCTTGGATTTATAAAAGTACCTGTTGTACAAAAAAAGTCAACAGTTGTTGGTAGACAGGCACTGTTAACCATTCTGTATGTTCTCTGTGCTTACAGAAGTCTAGCTAAGAGTCCTATCTTACTAATATGTCATTGGGAACATGAGGATGCATATGAGCATCCGAATAATGCCACAAATCTTCTGGAAATCTATGCTGATGATGGCTGTTCTGTAGCCTTTCAGAACAGCCCTATTCTGATAGACTGTTTATGAACATGCAGTTGTATTGAAAAGTTTGTATGAAGGAAGTTTGGGTAATAAGAGAAAGAGATGGTTACAGTTTCTCTGCTGCAGTTCCTACTGAACAATTTTGGCCATTCTGTCATTAGAATAGTCAAGGAGCTTCCGAGAACTGAAGTAACTGGTCAGTGCCTGCCTACCTTTGCTGCTGCCAGCGCCCTGTGTCATTATACAGGGAAAATCTGTGTCTTCAGAGCTAGAGGATGTACAGTATTACTCGTGTAAAGAGTTGTTGCTTATAGATGTTCTTAGACTTCCAGGTCTTCTTATTACCTCTTTCATGAGACATCTCACATCACTCTGCTGGAAAGTGGGAAAACTGGTCAGTGTGAACTTTGCCCTCATACTGTCATGATCTTGACCTGTAGTCTGACTGGGAATTGTGGTACATGAGGCTGATTCAGGACCCAGGAAGGTTTTCCACTTGCTTTAATGAACACTGTATCAGGATCTGAGTGTTATACCCAAGTCTTTACATAGTGCTCAGACTCTAGGATAAAATTCTTCATGTAGCTAAGCTCAGCTATATAGTATTGACTGTGGTTGCATAATAGGCATTAATAAAATGGGCAATTAGTACATTCCTTAAGTGTTATGATAAACCAGAATTATGTCATCGGCACATCCAGTGTATGTGAAGAGACTGCAGAGGCTGTCAGACTCTGCACTATTTAAAATGGCTCAAGAATGGTGGGCAATGCTACTCTCTTCTGACAGGAAAAAAAATGTTTGAATACTGGTTTAATTCCAGTGTCCAGCAGGTATAATACTAGGTCAGGTCCAGTGCAAGTAGGAACAGCAGAGCAGCACATATAGGCCTGCATATACTTCTTTGGTGTGGACAGCTGCTCAGCCTATCAGTTTAATGCAAGTTTTCTAATGCAGGAAGGAATTTGCAGGCCCACCCAGTACCCTTGAAATCTATACATGTTCCCAAATGGTTCTTCCTCTCTAGGTCCTACGTGCAAAGTTAAGTGTAAACCATGTGATCAGTGGAGTGCAGCCTCCTTGCAGAACGCTGGCACCCATCCCAGCTGGGCAAGGTGCTGAAGCAAGAGTCCTCTGAAGTTGCTGAAACAGGGAGTGTCCAGGCCTGTGGCTTTTGATACTCCCTGTTTTGAAAGGTTTACATGCCTTGACAGAGCTGTCCTAATTCTAATGTGCAGGAGAAAACTGCTTTCAGTTGTTCTCTTCAGCTGGGCTCTCCTTCCTCTTCCTCCTGTTGGACCATTTGAATGTGAGCTCCTAGTGTGTTCATGAATTGCATGGTGGGTTAAGGAAGACTAAGAAATAAGCAGGTTTGGCTCAGAATTTTCTCTTGTCTCTCTGAAAAAGACAGTGATGATTTTATTACACTCATTAACTCTGGATATCCAACAGAGGAAGCCTAGCACCAAGGAGCAACGGTATGCCAGTTCTGTGTATCTGGCTTTGCAGATGTCTCACTAGTAAATGACATGCAAAGTAGCATCTACCAAGTTCAAGCCCTGGACATTCACTGTATGTACATGGTGGAGTGCTGGATCAGAGCATCTTCCCCACCCCCCATCTTGGGATGTATGTGAGCAGTCTCTGGGCTGCTTGGTGAAGATAGTGGTTTTGCTCTGAGAACCAGATATCAAGCTGCCACACAACAGATTGCAGACAGAATGGCCATATCCCGGTAGAGCAACTTATCTACAGCTTTGCAGGCTAAGGACTTTCCTTTCTCAGCAGAACTGAAACTTCAGGGGAAATATGCAGTCAAAAAGAAAAAAATGGAAAAAAAGAGTGCATCTACACTGCCTCTTCAGCCGTATGTTTCGTTGCTTTTGATGTATGTGTGGAAGCAACTTTATTTGAATACTTGCAGCAGAGGACATCACGCTTGAGGGCTGTATTTATTCTTTAAGCAGTGACTGTAACCTCAAGGAAGTAAAAGTCTGCCCCATGTGAATCAGAATCAGATTTCTGTGATTGTAGTAGGTTCTTTAAAATACCACTTGATTCATTTTAATCATTCTAGCACTCGTTCTTGTAGTTTATTATCATGATCCATGGAAATGGATGATCACCTTACTTGCAACTGTTATCGCTAAATCACAGGCAGAGGACGTGTTTTCTCCTTTCAGAGGCTGCTCCCCTAACTATCCTTCCTTAGGCAATTCATCTCTCATCATATGCTGCAATTCGCTTTCCATGTTACTGCTCACTTGATGGGTTGGAAAATGATTGATGCCAGATGCACATTCTTTTTGGGCAGTAAATGCCGCTGCAGCGGTAAGTCATGTGCACCAGCTCCTCGTTTCATTAAAATCACATATGGTTTCCATTTGCCTCTAATTGGTCTCACTTCAGCTCTGCCATGTTCTCTGAGTGGAACGCTTAGACCTGTGGCTCCTTCGAGCAATTCCAAAGAGCTATGAGAAACCAGAGCCTTGTCTTTTTCAGCCTGGCTTCCTCTCATCCACTGTTTACTCTGTCTGGAAGTACTTGATGTGAAAGTGAGGACTGAGTTAAATCTTACTGCACAGATTTTACGAAGACCAAAAGAAAATGGAAAAGGTGTTCTGAGCTGCACATTGCCTGACTTGCTTTAAGTCACATGCTTGTTATTTTTATCCACTGTTGTAAGCTGGGTTTGGAAGTGCTTTTGTGCGTTGGTTTTGACAACCATCTTTCCAACACTAACCTTGGCTGCAAGCAGTTCTTTCTTTGGCAGTGGCACAAAATGAGGCAAAACACACTCTGCTGAAAACATCCTTTGGAGAGAGGTGCAAGGTATCTCTCTACTGCACTCTCTCCCTTGATACTACTCCTTCCCTCTGCTTGCATCACTTTTCCTTCTTTTATCTGATACCTGCCTATTGCCTTTTGCCTGAATTCAGCTTTTAGTTACTACTTGAATATTTAGGTGAGAAGTTAAAAAAAACACCTGCCAAAAAGAAGACAGAGAAATGACTAGTTGGCAGGAATGACATTGGTTTCTCTTTTTCTTTTACCAGAGGTTTCTCAAGGCTATAGGCATGCTCATTATGTAGTCTGCAGTGTGTCCTCTTTACTTACAACTATAGCAAACCTTTTATTGATGTAAGCTGAGACTAACATAGCGATGCCTGTAACTCCTGTGAGTCACCTGTTCTAGATAATCTGTTGGGTCTACCTGGCTTCCCTGGGTTTAGTAGGTGTAATAGCTGGTAACAACAGACATGGCAGTATTTTTTTTCCTTTTATTTCCTTTAGCTTTTCTGTTTATCACAAGGTATTTCCTGAAGCTATTTTCCCTTGGCATGAAACATACTATCTACATCTAAAAGATCTAAAAGATTCTACTTACAGCTGGATATAAATGCATTGTAGATCCTTCCTTTCTTTCTCCTCCCTTCAAGTCTTTCCTCCATCCTCCCAATAGACTATCTGTGTCTGATGGGAAAGCAAAGGAGCTAACATCAGGAGTTAGGTGTGGGGCAGTGCTGGGCAATCTGAAGAGTCTTCAGCTTAATTGAGTATAGGAATCTGAATGAAATGTCTAGAAGAAAATTTGCAGCTTCTTGTTTAACAGGGACCTCTCATTTCCGATTCTGATGTATTTCAAAGGAAGCTTGGGCTCGCATAGTGTGAGATGCATCATACAAGGAGGGAGACAAATGCTTTCTACTGTTGCCATCAGAAAAGTTGTATCCAGTTGGTAAGCTACAGGTGAAATACCAAGCATGAACCAAGTTCTGCCTGTTTTATGCAACCTTGCGTTTTTAATCTGTGGTCTTGTTGGGAGGATTCACTTTCTCCCAGGTAAAGCCCTTCTAGAGTAGTCAATGTATTTTGAAGTGATGGGAGATCTGATGCACTCATGGACTTGTATGCAAGAGTTGTATGACTCCTTATTTTGTAGTGTTGGAAATAAAGCAGTACGTTGTTCAAACGGATTCCTAGTGGCAAGGAAATCTGCAGGGGTGGGAAACCTGGTTAATATTTAGCAAATGGAACTGTGATCAGTTGTTTTAGGCTGAGCTTGGGACTGGGTGAAGCCATTTAATTGTCTTCCAATTTTTTGAGTGGCCTTGCTGTGCATAAACAGGGAGAGTTTTCTGGATCTGTAAAGCAAAGGTCAAAAGTAAATGCCATAGTTATGGTTAGAATATCGGAAGAGATCTGGGTGTCTAGCTTTCCTGGTTTTATTTAGACTTTTATTGCTAGTTTAAATGCTCCAACATGCTTGCTGAAGTAAGCACAAGTCTTTTCCACTGCGATATTCATGTGGCAACTGTCTGGCGGGTAGAGGTGATTGGTGCCAAGAAGGTGTTCTTTCTCAGTCAGTGTACCTCACAACTCTTTGAAAAAGCAAGAGGTCAAGGACTGCCTGGAACAGGGGATAGTTTGTTGTTGAGGGGTATGAGAGGAAAGCAGCCAGCAGTGAATCTCTTACTTCAGTATCTTTTTTGGCTTTCTTGATGAGGTTCTCTGGTGATGTGTCACCACATATCTGATGATGGGTCAACACAACTGGATTTGGCTTCTTCCAAGACAAAGCAAAAGAGATTTGATTTCCCTTTGTGGATTTGGTTGGATTTCATGATGGAACAAGGCAAGAAGAAGCTCGTGTCGTATTGCAAGAAACCTTCAAATTCAGTACTCTTAATTTGTAAAATAATTGTATTTTGGTTATAAAGGATGAGGTGACTTAGAGTACAGACAGATCATCAAACAGATTGGAGACATATCTGTTGTTTTTTACCCTCTTCATGACTCCCCTGCTGTCCTCAGTTTTTCTCTGTTCTGCTTTGATGTGGAGGAATGGTGAGAGGCTGCTTTCTTGTCCCCCTTCCAAAGCAGGCCCCACACACTTACTGCTCATACAAGCCTATAGCCACCAGGCAATTTAATAGTTTCCCAAGAGGCTGCATATAGCTGGGCCAGACTTCCAGTCGAAACGACATAATCCACTTGTAGTTATGGTCCTCTGTTTTTAGGGAGGCCAAGAGTGTTGGTTATAATTGCTAACAGATCAGCCAGGGTAGTGGCAAAAGGAATGTAGCTAGTGAGAGTAAGCAAGAGAGACACAGTGATTCTGTCTTTTGAGCAGCACCACCAGCATCAATGCTAGAAAATCTCTGTGTAAAAGCACCCTGCTTTGACCAGCTTAGGAGACACCCCAGTAAATGCCAGAATGAACCAAAACCTCAGTAGTGTTCTAGGTATACTTAGAAGTCTTAAACATAACTGGCTACCTTAATCTTGCATGATGTGAGCCTTCCAGCATGTATCAGGACAGTGAGGAGATTTTGTGAGACTGAATGAGATACCTGCTAGTAAACCTGGTAGAAAGTTCTCAGCAAATTGCTCTTGGAAGTGAGCCCTTGTATAGTCTTCGAATGAATAAAATGGCAGCCATCCTCCTTGGTATGTCCTGTGTCTAGTGCTAAGGCAGCATTTCCAAGTGTACCGTTCTAATGGGGGTTGTTTTTGCTGTCCATTTTCTGGTGTAGTCAGTGGCCTCAGTATAGAAGGAGCCTTTCTTCTGCCTCTTGATCGTGTTGCTGCTCCCCATGTATTTTATATTGCCACTGTTTGGATATCGAAGAATGGGCTCGGAGAATAATTTGTTCCCCGTGTCTCCATTAGTAAACAACATGAGTCCTCCACATCCTTTACTTAAGTGCAGTAAGCATGCATCTCAGCCAAACCTCTCACTTAAAAATACTCATACTGCACACCAATAAAATAAATCCTTGACACAATAATGAGACGCGTAGTATTTGTTGCTCTCCTGGGCCATTCCTGGTAACTGGTCACAAGGGAAATGGGTTTGGAGCAAATCCTGGTCTCTAAAGGGTGTGTGCCTCCACTTAAAATGCTGTTAATGGTTGACAGCGAGCCCACTTGCATTGAAAGCATCTAGTTCTCATGGTGCGTTTGGGCTTGCAAGTGGGATTCGTGGTATTGGACTGCGCCTGTACCACTTCCTCTCTGTAACAAAGGTGAGATTTGTGGTAGCGTCACCATCTAGTGGCTGGATCCGATAAAGGTTACAGGCTAGGTTGAACTAGGCCAGCTGATGCCTTTATTTTTCAATGGGAAAAAGAGCTACTACACATGTGCCTGGATGAAATAATGTGGTAATTACAAGTCTTCTCACCGTGTTGTTTCCTCAGCTTGGCAAATGCTTGTCTTAATCCCACCGGTCTACTTCCTCAGGTCAGGCATGGCATGTTTGTCTACTTTGGGAAAAGGTGGAAGCCATTTTTGTGGGTATACATACACATGCAAACAGCTTGCACCATGATGGAGATGTCTGTGAGATACAAGCCATTAGCTGCTTGCACTATACTAGTCCAGCAGCAAATCTGAGCCATCTCTGTTTTCCTAAGCACTAAGCCAGTTTACATTAAAAAAAGGCAAAGGGAAAGAGATAAATACATTAATCATTTGTGATTGTTAAATGTATTTCCTGAATTCTCAAATGCAGCAGATTATTTTCTTAATATATTTTTAATAGCAACTAAATATCCATTTTTCTTTCTCTCTGTTCTCTCATTTTTTTAAATCATGTCAGATGTTGAGAAGCATTGCATATGTTTTCTCCTTTTTGAATCATGCTAAGGCTGCCATGCTTATCAAGATTTACATCCTCATCTAATTTAACTTTTTATAAATAATTACAAATCACTCATGAGACCTTGCCAACTGCTCCAGTCCCACAAAGTGACCTGACCTGAAACCCCAAAGTGCTGAGAAACATTCATCTCAGAGTATTTTCATAGGCAGTACTTCAAAGGAATTGTGGTTTAAAAATATGCAGCTATTTTGGTGACCACTTGTGTGGGATAAAGTTTCCCATTAGTAATAGCAGGACTGTAATTGAGCCTCAGGGAGAAGAGAAGAGCTCAGGGGAGCAGTCACAGCACCTTTTGCCTCAGTCAGCTTAAGCAGTAGGAGTACTCAGAAGTAAACAGTTGACTTTGTTAACATAACATGGACTGAATTTGCAGCAGGAGTACTGTAAATTTCTGGTAAGTTGCAGAGCATGAAGAATTCCTCTGGCAAGTATGCATGGTCCCCTCTCAGTTAGGAGCAGTGTTCCTTATCTTCTGCCCAGGTGGTTCAGTAACATAACTGGTGAGCAGTGGTTTGAAGGAGCAAAAATGGGACCAGGGAAATGTGTGGCTGTAGATCTGCAGCTTGGAGCTATATTCTGGGGCAGATTTACAGACAACTCTCATACATAGAGGCTCAGGGTTAGGATGAAGCTGGACATGCAAGAGCAACCTCTGAACAGTCCTGTCAAACCAGCATTTCTCTCCAGTTACACAGATGCATCCGATCCTCAGGGGGTGAGAACTTAGCATCACAAAATTCAGGGGGTAGACTTAAGTTTGAGTATCCCCTTCTCCTTGGCTAACTGCTTGACTTTTCCTTTAATATGGGAAAAATGAGGCAGGATGGCTTCTTTGTTCACGCCTAGCTTCTTGGTAAAGAAAGGAACTTACCTAGAAAAGTTACCAGTTGGGTGGTAAAGGCAATTTCTCTGAGATACAGAGGGCTTGCCCATTTACAAAAGGCCTGAAGTGATGGTCCACACTGAAGTTTTTCATGGGTTTTAGGATGGTTGTTCTCTGACTTTATCAGGGAACAGTAATATGAAAATACAGATCCTTCCACTTAGTTGCAGGGGTAGCATTAGTTGAAGTTGGGATGCCATTACATGCTAGTGTAGATAGACGTTTTGGATCTTTGATCCTGTGGTGAAGCAGTTGATTAGTCCATAAGTCAAAATTGGTTTCTTTCTGAAGTGGCTGTGCTACTTAATTAGAAGTACAAGAAGGGGAAGAGTGCTTGCCAGACTTGTCAAGGATGCTTTAAACTAGATGTGTTGGGGGAGGGGGGCATCATTCCATCCCAACACGCCCAATCACTTGCCAGCACCTATAATAAATGCTTGGAGCAATGTAGAGATACTTCAGCCAATGAACTGTGTTCATTTGGAGCTTGGCTCAGATGCCTCTATACAAACGCCCATAGCATGGGGAACAAACAAGAGGAATTAGAGATGTGTGCATGTCTATGTGGGTATGATATAATAGACATCACAGAAACATGGTGGGATGGCTCCTATGGCTGGTGTGTTGGAATGGAAGGTTACAGGCTCTTTAGAAAAGACAGGCCCAGCAGGCAGGGAGGGGGGAGTTGCTATGTATGTTAGGGATAGGCTGGAGAGTATGGAACTCTGTCTGGGGATAGGTGAGCATCGACAGAGACTTTGTGGGTCAGGGTTAAAGGGAGAACAGCAATGGGAGACATTATTGTGGGGATCTGTTACACACTGCCTGATCAAGAGGACTCTGTGGATGAAGCACTCTATAGATAGGAACAGCCTCACACTCACAGGCCCTTGTTCTCATGGAGGACTTCAACCACCCTGATATCTGTTGGAGGGATGGTATGGCAGCACAAGCAATTCAGGAAATTCCTCGATTGTGTGGAAGACAGCTTCCTTCTGCAAGTAATAGAGGAGCCGACAAGGAGAGGTGCCATGCTTGACCTTGTGCTCACCAACAGGGAAGGGCTGGTTGGAAATGTGATGCTCCAGGGCAGCCTGGGCTGCAGCGATCCTGAGATGGTCGAATTCGAGATCCTCAGGACAGTGAGAAGAACATGCAGCAAGCTCACTGCCCTGGACTTCAAGAGAGCAGACTTTAGCCTCTTCAGGAATCTGCTCAGTAAGGTTCCATGGGATATCGCCCTAGAGGGCAGCTGGACCCAAGACTGTTGGTTGATATTCAAGGATCACCTGCTTCAAGCCCAGGAGTGTTGCATCCCTACTAGAAGGAAGTGCTGCAGGAGGGCCAGGAGACATCCTTGGATGGATAAGGAGCTGCTTAAGAAAATTTGAAGGAGAAAAGAGTTTATAAAAGGTGGAAGCAAGGAGAGATGGCCTGGGAAGAATACAGGGATGTTGTCTGGGAAGCTAGGGACCAGCTTAGGAAAGCTAAGGCCCACTTGGAATTAAACTTGGCTAGGGATGTTAAAGATAACATGAAGGGATTCTATAGATATGTAGCGAATAAAAGACAGACCAGGGACAACATGGGCCCTCTCCAGAAGCTATCAGGAGAACTGGCTACCCCGGGTTGGGAGAAGGCTGAGGTTCTTAATGACTTCTTTGCCTCAGTCTTCACCGGCAAATGCTCTGACCATGCCTCTCAAGACTTGGAAGGCAGACGCAGGGACTGTGAGAATGAAGACCCTGGGTCCACTGTAGGAGAGGACCTGGCTTGAGACCATCTTAAGAACCTGAACATAGACAGGTCCATGGGACCTGATGAAATCCATCTGCAGGTCCTGAAGGAGCTGGCAAATGAAGTTGCTAAGCCACTGTCCCTCATATGTGAAAAATCATGGCAGTCAGGTGAAGTTCCCGATGACTGGAAAAAGGGAAATATAACCCCCATTTTCAAGAAGGGGA